>QLOO01009316.1:0-32720 GCA_003313855.1 Suillus sp. MG131
TGCTGACACTGTCAATTAGGTAAGCATTCAACGGGGACGATCAGGAGCTCGACATCATGTAATTGAATCATTCTTTCAACCTTCATAGTACCACTGTGTACACAGGAATAGTACCATTCTTCAACCAAAGAACCACCATCCAAGTTTCAACAAACATTCGTTCTGGTTTGTCACACCAAAGAAATCTTCAAGATAATCTGCGGTATACAAGCATTTACCTCTTTGACAATATCTATGTCATGTTGACTATGTTAATGCAGTTGCTGGTGTTAAAGTTTTGTGTCATGAATCAATCAGGTCTTCCTACCCCACCACCTACATCCTCCACGTCAAACGCCAATCCCACACAGTCATCATCGAACGCGGCTGGTCAATCTGCGAGTGATGTCTCGTTAGGCTCTATTATCGCGACAATAACTTCGGCGTCAAATCCTTCCCATTTAAACCAATATCTGAGGAGTTGCGCATCCAAAGACGTCAGAGAAGTTCTACTGGCCAGTATTTTGCCAGGTAGCCAAGATCCATTGACTCAGTTAAACGCGCGAGATCACACACTTGGCATACTTTACATTTTGTGAGTGAGTCTTATTAGAAAGTTTCTTTACACACACCGATCTCCTGAAGGTCTGCACGACTGCATACTGTCGCGTCTGATAAGCCTTTGTGGCACCATATCGAGGGTTTTTGCCGCGATTTTGTCCCTGAACATGCGCGCGTTGCTCCGGATCGAGGTTAGCCTATCCTTACTCATGTGCTGATACAATGAGGCCATATACGCCCAGTGACACTTCTTGCAACTGGAATACGACAATTCGCTGAAGCTGAAGGGAATGTAAGATATATTATTGAATCAGCTCTCTCGTTCTCAAGTTTCTTAGCCCAAACTTGCAATCGCGCCATTATCTGATTTGCTTGTAAAATATCCTCCAACCCTTTCACATCTCACCACCATCCACCCTATTTTCCTGACGGTAAGGTTGCTACCTGTGATATCTTTCCAGCTATCTGACTCGCCAGTAATTGTTACAGGCTTGCGTCGCCACTCGCCACTTCACAGCCGCAATCCCCGTCCTAGCCCACTCGATCACTACAATTGATCTCTCACTTTCCGACTTATCCTACCACGATAACTTAATATATCACTATGCCGGCGGCATCGCGCTTGCTGCGTTAAAGAACTGGTCAGCTGCAGAAGAACTCTTTGAAATCTGCGCATCAAGTCCAGGCTCGGCGGCTTCCGCTATTCAAATGGAAGCACTAAAGAAGCTGGCCCTCGTACAGTTGATATACCGCGGAAAGGTACGAGTATCCTCCATGAATAAACACTTCGCTCACGCACTTTGATTGGTCAGACATCACCTCCATCCAAGTACATGCACCCGATTTTGATGCGGCTTTTCAAGGCAACTCCTTACTCAAGTTTCATGAATGCGTATCCTCTGCAGCGTGATTACCTTCGCACAATCGTTGAAAACGAGCAGCAACTATTCGTCAATGTACGACATCGAATGCACATGAGTCCGTTCATCGTTAATTACCCATATAGGAAAGAAATCTCGGTCTCATCACCCAGGCACTCAACCGCGCGCCCCGTTGGGCCATAAAGAAACTCACAACCACTTATCTGACATTACATTTATCCGATATCGGACGAGAAGTGGGAATCTCCGACGAGAATGAAGTGAAATCTCTGATTTTGAGCATGGTGGACTTTTTCCCTTGGTGAATTGTACTAATAACTGATGCGTTCTACTAGATTGAGTGCTCTGAAATCTCCGCGGAGCTGTATGCAGATGGGACTGTGTCTTTTTCGGACCCACCGGTGAAATTCGAGAAGACTGATGTCGACCGGGTGTTGGCACAGGCACAGCAGCAGGACGCCCTCCTTGTAAGGCTTGAGAAAGAGATGGAAAGGAACAAAGAGTATCTGATAAAGGTACGTCCTCGACGTGCGAACCCTGTCGGCACCGATGGTATTTTCTGCTCGGCCACATTACTTTTAACTTTTTGGGACCAATTTGGCCAGGAGACGGATGCTGATGCATGTTCTAGGCCGTCAAGAGCAAGGACGACGCCACTTGGGGACCGGCGATGGATGAAGATGGTGCATTTGGAGACCGTCCATCAGGTAACTGGGCTGAAGATATGACCTTCGCTTGATCCAAAGACCCGATGGAAAAGAACTAGACCGCTTTGCACTGATCAGTTTGGTGACGTCCACCAGGCAACTGGGCTGAAGATATAAGCTTGATACAAAAACCCGATGCAGAAGTAGGCTGCTGATCAGTAATCTATTCGTTCGTCTCATGTTCCTTACGATTTACCATCAATCATTTTCGTCTTCCTTTCATTGCAACCAGCGCTGAGTGTACACAAATAAATCAAGCCATTGTTTCTACTATTACAATTTGGGACGGTGACCGTGTGAGGGTCGACTCAATGAGGTTGCTGCAGTCTTCAGGTGCTTCCTGTATTGGGCCGCGGCTTTCTTTCCTAGCGACATGATCATGATATGGTTGCTCGGTATCTTCAAGGAACCGTATGGGTCGCTGGCCTTGGGGGCCATGAGACACAGTGCCCACCTTCCTGTGAAAGCACGTGTGCAAGCTGGCCCAGCTTTCGCACAAATATGGTCTTCTTTGTTCATGCTGTGTGATTTGCCGAGGTATCTCGAAATGTTATAGCCTTTTGATTCGACTTGAGTAATTTAGGCCGCCGCTGTTTGTGGGCGCAGCTGGGGTAGTACTAATCGGGCGCCGGGGGCCACACCCAGAACCCATGGGAACAAACTCACAGCGATGGATGGAAGGATTGATAGAACGCGGATAATCAGAAAAGCCAACGTTTGATCTATCGTATGTAACGACACTTTGCACGAGGCCCAACAGAGATAAAGCACGAAAGAATTTGTATTATGCGTGCGCAAAATATATACAATCCAGGCTGAATCTGTACATATCAAGCATCTAGATTCACGAGGATTTGGTGTGGCCGTGGTACTGGGCAACGGTGTCCCAGAAACTCTTGCCTTGGATAGCGGCAATCTCAACTTCGAGCGGTGATGGCTGACGGGAGCCGTCTGTGCCTGCAAAGGTTCCCGCGCCCCAAGAAGAACCTGTTCGGAAATAGAACGATGATAAATTAATGTTTACGCAGCCACCTGTTCGACTTACCACCGTGGATCTCGGTCAGGTTAGACAACTGAGGGAAGGAGTGCTTGTAGCCGAGGGGAACATAGATGAGACCATGGTGAACAAAAGTGGACAGCGTGTTGGCGATGGTGATCTCCTGTCCACCACCTTGGGTACCAGTGGAGACAAACACACCGCACATCTTGCCCTGAAGAGCACCCTTGCTCCAGAGGGGGCCAGTGGCGTCCCAGAATGCCTGCATGAGTAAGTCAACAAAAGGGTTCAGCCCTGCAGATATAGGGCAACATACCTTCCACTGAACAGGGAAGTTGCCGTAACGGGTGGGAATACCAAAGAGGAACGCGTCAAAGTTGACAAGGTCATCAGGGAGGAGGACAGGGTAGTCTGGTCTAGGGGGGGCCTTGACGAGCTTCAAGATATCGTCGGAGAGAGTCTCCTGGATCCTGGAGTGAAGTCAATATGCGCTCATAGCTGATAAGTAGATGTGGACAGACTGGTAGATGGAGGCATTGCCACCGGCACCGCTGATACCAGTCTTCACGGCCTCAGCCACTGTGAAAGATGTATTGAGCAAGGAGGTGAAAGTATGGGTATGTAGACGCACTCTTTGTGATGTGCCCGTAAAGGGAGTAGATGACGATAGCGACCCTAGGGGCAGGCATATTGGACTGAGAAATGGATGAAAGTGGGGGAAGAACTGGGGGAGAAACTGGCTGCTCTGGTTGATTCGCTTGAGCTTTTGTATGTAAAGGTGTGGGTGTTGGCTCGGCGAAGTTGTTTTTTTGTCGCTTTCCAGGGAAACACATTCCGAGGTGGTATTAGTTGAAAAAGGCACTGGCTTCTCAGTCACGGTTGCGAGGATATAACGGGGTTTGAGGCCAGCCTTTAAAATGAAATATTCGTATCTAGCGTGAGACGGCCTGCGAAGCAAATAGACAAGGTTTATCTGGCTCCACAGCACGTCAGGCACTAGTACCAGTGGGTCGCCTGGATAAAGGGTTGAATGATCCATTCGATGACATCTTGATATGATTCTGGCTTCGCCTTCAGAACAACGGTACTACATGCGGGTCTATGTTGCTATTTCAGAATGAAGGTACCCTGGATATGACAAACTGCAAAAAGTACTTGATGCCATCTCGGACTCGGTGAGGTGTGGGAGGCCACTTAGTCGTGAAGCTGTTGCGAGCTTGTATTGATGTTGTCGCAGCTTGGTCACTGTATGTGAATCATCATGGTTCCAAATAAGGACACAAGTTCCGGGGATTTCTAAGAGACAGGTCTTCGCGTACGAGTTCGCGCTGACGCCCAGCGCCAGTTTAGATTACTGATGATCCATCGATTACGGTACTACAGCAGACGTGAGTTCGATCGTCCTGGTTTGGGTTGTTAGTGTGGGTCAAAATTTACTGTATTGGTCCATTTTGCAATAGTTACTATCGCGCTGAGTCAGTGACGTCAAGCAAGGACAAAGTATTCTTTCGATACAAATACCGGCTTCATCAGTCCCTCATCGTTATCATATCCACTCTCTACTACCAACATGTCTTCCCCCAAAGTCGCAATCATCATTTACTCCATGTACGGCCATATCGCCAAGAGTGAGTCCAAGCCATCCAGAATCGCGTACTAGCCTCCTAACCATCCTCATCAGTGGCCGAGTCCGTCAAGAGTGGTATCGAGTCTGCTGGAGGCTCCACCACCATTTATCAGTATGTATTCAATCCTCATCTATGCAATCGCCTTACTTACTGATTAATCAGGATTACCGAAACACTGCCCGATGAAGTCCTCACAAAGATGCATGCTCCCGCAAAGCCACCTTATCCCATCATCACACCAAGTGAACTTGCCGGCTTTGACGCCTTTATCTTCGGTGTCCCTACCCGTTATGGCAACTTCCCTGCCCAGTGGAAAGTATGTCGCTGATCCGTTCGAGTCTCGAAAAAAATTCTAATTATACCCCTCACTCTCATAGGCTTTCTGGGACGGAACTGGTGGATTGTGGGTCAGTGGTGCTTTGGCTGGCAAATTTGCGGGTGTATTCGTTTCTACCGGCACCCCCGGTGGAGGACAGGAAGCTACCGTCATCAACTCCCTTTCCACTCTCGCTCACCATGGAATTGTCTACGTTCCCATGGGTTACAAAAACACGTTCGCACAACTGTCTAACATGAGCGAAGTTCGCGGTGGTATGTTTATTCACCGCGTCGGTGATCGACCCTTGCTTATTTTTACTTCTACTCAGGTTCTCCTTGGGGTGCTGGCACCTTCGCCGGGCCTGATGGCTCGCGCCAGCCTTCAGCCCTCGAACTAGAGCTCGCTACCCTCCAAGGAAAGGGCTTCTGGGAAATCGTCTCCAAGTACAAATTCTAGAGCTATCAATAAACACACATACGGTACTTGCAGAAACTTCATAATTATTGGTTACATACGTGGAACAGAAATCAACTTTGATGTGAAATATGTTTACTCGCTAAATTAAATACGTTGCACGCTGTCTCCCCTCCTGTGGGAAATAATATCACTGTCGGCGTACGTGCGTCCTGACATACATACTTGCAGCCACAACACCTTCATGCAAGTGGTTATACAACTAGTAAATTTCTTCCACAACACAAAACTGCCCCTCCAAGCCACTAGTTGCCGCAGCAGTGCACCGGCCCATGCTATCTATTAGCTCTTATGTCCCCGCTCCGATAAGCAAGCGGGGTGGCAAGAAAGGCTCGAACAGCACAGGCTGCCTTCAAACAGCAGATAGGGGAATCCACCACACTCGGCAATTCCACGCGCACACAGACTTCGATCTCAGGACCTTTACGTATGATGTCAAGTATACAAATGCTACCTGTCAGATCACCAATACGCTTAATCAACGTGCAAACATCCTCGCTCCAAAGAACAATACACGGTGTTATCTATCGCCATCAAACAGTTTACAAGCGATATTTGATGTGCATTGCGGGAACGCGTTTGAGCATGACGCCTAGTCTTGACAGATAGGCACCCGTGAGGAAGTGATTGCAGACTACCGTCGGTCCGTCGGTGGCCATACGATATAAAACACCAACGGGACCCGACATTCGTACATGCAGTGTACTGACCAGTAGCCGCATAAAACGGCGTGCTACGCTCTGGCGGTGCATCTACAAGCAAGCTCACGTGGTAGACTAAATGAAACGTCTTCGACTCGAAATCCGTCTGACGGGTCAGATATTAGGTGTTTGGAGGGGCGGAGTGTTTCTTTGTGCTTAATCGCCGCTAGAACTTGAAGGACTGCCGACAATACGCCAAAAGCAGAGTTATAGGCGCATCAACAAACGGAGTACCCCCAACAGCGCTTGTACCACGGGTGAAAGATCTATAGCCGAGCCATCTTCGCGAGCAAGAAGGGTGCAGCATGATGACATCAATAAATAGAAGGTGCCTTACAGCAGCTTGTACCACGGATAACAGATCTACAGCCGAGCCATCTTCGCGGGCAAGAAGGTGCAACATGAGGATCCGGTGGAAGACACGCTAGCGTGTGTCCGTTCGTCTATCGTAGAATGCCGAGTCAAACGAAGTACGGTGATCTCGGGCAAAACTGTGTCCCGTGGAAAGTGCATTCGGTAATCTCGCTAGGAAGGCCACCACGAGGCTCGGAGGAAAGGAATGAGATATATCGATAGTCGAGGACATCGCCCGATGGCTGAGATCATAGCATCCCTCGCCACGCCCGTGCTATTTGTGACGTAATCGATATAGGATCAATTGGCATCCAGAACTCCGCGGCGAGAACCCACCAATTGTGGGAGACAAAACATGAACGACGGTTGCAAGATAGTGTTTCGGTGGGTTTGGCTGTGTCAGAAATGTAAGAAAGGATACGGCATGGAACAATAATCACGGCTTAGTGATGAGAGATCGATGACAGGTTTTCCAGCCCTGTCAAGTACAGACGGGCCTCGAAACAGGAGCAGGATTTCCCCAAGGACGGGGTCGGTTGAGTCTTACTGGTTCCGATGGCCTATAGAAACGGATTATTTGTGCATGAAGGAGATCGTATCATCAAGAGAAGACACGGAGAAAGAGAACTCATCCGAGGAAGGATACTTTTAGTCTCAGTCCTTCATAGACGAAGGAAGATGGTCGTTCCTTCTAATTGGATACTCCCAAAGGCTTGGGAGTGGCGATGTGCAATACAGTTTTAGTCTGCTCAGGGCCAGCAAAATGAAGGCGTAGAATAACGCACCTCGGCGGCCGATGTGCGTATCTCTGCGGTGAACTTGTTATGTGTTCGGTCGGATGGTGCGATTGCGATTCGCCCATCGCACGCTGCTCTATTATTGTCGCTGGTGTTCACCACCCACCTCAACGGGACCAAGAAAAACTCTTCAACATACCATTTTCAGAATCACAAGGGAGGGCTATCTCTGACAGTATACACCCGCTGAACGAAAGGATGACTCGCCCGTTAGAACGAGAGACCCCGAGGCCTCACATTGAATAGACACACTTCCCTAAATGTATGGCAAAAGATAACTAATAAGGTTTGAATCGCCGTGATTCCTTCAGTTTTTCTACGCGTTCCTTGTCCGCCTCGAAGTTCTTCTTTAGATCGAGTATAGCTATAGGCACATGAATCGATATCCTCGTGACAAACAACTTCACACTCACCTTTCCGTTGTTTTTCGGCCTTCTGGAAGGCATAAAACACATCCTTCTCCTTCTTTTTGTCCTTCTTTCGTCTACTTCCAGTTTTCCCAGTGAGCATGAACTTCCTGCTGGCAACACCCACACCTCCGCCAAGCGTTTGTCCATAAGCACCTCCTCTAGTGACGAGCGTGAACCCATCCTCGTCCACAATGGCTTCTCCTTTCCGGTACTTGGCCGCTTGTTTACTCTTCGAAAGGTCAAATTCAAAATGTTCCATAAAGCTGTCTGCGTGAGCTTTGATAGTGTCTAGCGGAGGCCGCTCATTATCATATTTTGCCATATAGTGAGAGAGACCACGGGGCTCCTCCGAGGATGGCCATGGTTTGGGTGACGTAGGGGACGAAAGCGCTTTTGCAAGAGATGAGGAATCGATAAATATGAGATGGGCACAAGACCCAGTTTTACGCAGCGTGCGAAGGGAGGGGGAAGGGAGCGGTATCACTTCAGGGGGCGTTGGCTCAGAAGTTTGGATCTTTCTTTTCTTGCGAGGTCGGGCTTCAGTATCGGGGTTTTCAGCAGCCTCGGCCATTTCCTCGTCAGAATCGGATGCGTGCTCTGTCAGAGCGTCGGAAGAGTTGAAGTCAAATAAGACGCGCTCTACTGTCCCACAGTAGCTGAACAGCAGTTTGAGCTCACGCTCCGTCGCATCTGGTGGCACGTTCACTAGGAACAGTGTGCGTCCTTCAGGTAAGCCATTACGGGATTTCAACGTTTTGGATTTAGAAGTGGTGTGAGCTCGTGCGTAGATGAAATGCGTGGAACTTGGATATGCAATTGGAATGACAGTGAAGCCGGACAGACATTTTGGTAAAACAGGCATGACGATGGAAGATCGAGGCGATTTTCACAAGGTTGTTTGGATCAAAGGCTTTTGCCAAACAAACAACTCCACCGTGAAACTCAAGCAAGATCTACTGAAGTTCTCGTCGTGATAGATGTTACGATTCTAGATACATGATTGTTTTAAGAAAAAGACAAATTAACAGCGCCTACATTCTGGTAAGCGTGAAAGGCGCCTGATACATGAAAAATATTAAGCAGTCGTATACTGGCAATAGCATGATTAGCAAGTTGTCAACACCCAATATGATAATCATGGTAAGCAACCGATTGAGCCACAGAATGAACAATTCGTATTATGTGTTATGAGTCTGCCTCTCAGCGTTGCAAGCAGTCATTTCCTCCTGTGTCAATTCTTGACTCTCTTGGGTGAGTTCACATGGGGTGCAAAAGAATGCAGTCAGGCAATCGTTGACGGGGCTTCCATCAATGCGGTAGCGCGCTCTCAACGTGGCCCTTTGCCCGAGCTAGCAACCTTTCTTAACATGTACCTGCGAAGAACGACACAATTTGTGCTCACCTGCAGTACCCACCCAAAACCGCACATCATATTGAGTACTAGATGCATGCAACAATCAGCATCACAGCCCGAGCCACCATGTTCTGGATCCGGCATGTCGTTCTCTTGCAAGTGGTCAAGCCGCTGCCGATTTTTCCCATAAATAATGCAAGGACACCAACAAGACATGCAACCTGTGAAGCGGTTATGGATTGGTTCACTTTGCGGTAGGATTGAATGGGACTCACAAGTCCCGACATCATCCCAGCAGCTAAACAGCCCACTGTGCCAAGAGTTACGGGGTCGGCCTTGTTGTCCATGGTTCCCTGAACCCGAACCAGAGCATTCTTCCTCTTTCTTGTGACTCTGCCCAGTACATTGATCTGCTAGTTTTCCTTCCTTCTGCGGCACCTCGGAAGCGTTCATTTGTCCTGTGGGTTGCATCTGCTCCTGGCATGGTTTGGGATGGGTGGCCTGGTCATTAGGAGCACATTGCACTGGCTTAAGAGGCAAGGCAATCAAAAAGACTCGTTCGCTATCAGAATAAAATATACCTCTGATCCGGCTGAACCTTGTGAAGTATAATCGTTGGGAGCGACGGGCCCTGCGGGTTGATATGTGCTTGGGGGAACAGTAGCCATGTTCGAGGTGAAGAGGGGATGCAAGATTAGGGGTATTCGACGAGTGCAAATATTAGCTCATTCCATCAAATCGCCTCTTACAAAACAAAACGATTGAGATCATTGAATTGGCATCTTCAAGTTTAGCCATTGGTTACCCAAGGAATAGTAACTAGTTGCTCAGGATTCAGATCTACAAACTTCAAAGACGGTTGTAAGTCCTTACTACTTGTTAGAAGAATCTCGGTGAGCATTGAGCAGTTAAAGACCAAGGGGCGAAGTTCCAAGCTATGTTGCAGCGCTCTCCCCAAATTTCTCGTAGCAAGACTTGTCATGCATGAGTCTACAATGCTACTTCATTCCAGTGGTACTGTAAATTTCAAGCACAACACAGAAAATAGCATCGACTCGAACTCGGACTCGCCTAAAACCTACTTACAAAAAAAGTGCTTCTGAGCATAAACCAGCCAGCTCCACGTCAGATGACATTTCGCAGCGTCCAGACTAGCTTAAGGCAGTGTCGTTGTGTTCTCTGTGGTCGTCGTGCTTGCGACTCCGTGAATTGCAAGGCCACGAAAAATGAAGAAGTTGATGATGGATCACGTGGTCGAAGCGCGTCCGTGTTCAAGCCAAGGTGAGATTCACGTAATGAAATTACTTGATTGCTTCTAGGACGACGGCTACACATGCTCCAGACCACGACTAGCTTGTCGGTTATTGAATCGAAACAACCACAAAGACGGAGCAGCCGGGTCGTCGCGTGTTTTCATCATATAAAAGGTGGACTGCAATGCATTTGATTCTTCAGAACCCATCTCCCTTTATCCAACTCACAAGCTTCAAGCTTCCTCACACTCTTTCAACAAAGTCTCTTCACCGTTCCAGTCAACACAATGCTCGCTCGTTTCTTCGCTGTTGCTTCCATTGTGGCCCTTGCTGTCGCCACTCCTCTCAGTCTCCGCGCTGGCCAATGCAACACTGGTAACATCCAGTGCTGTGAGAGCTCTACCAGCGTGAGTAGCGAGTTTTTATTTGTATCCGCTCATTCTCATGATTATGTAGACTTCTACCTACAACAAGGCGGCAAAGATGCTTGGTCTTGTGGAAGTAGCTGCTGATGTCGTTGGCTCTGTTGGCCTTAGCTGCAGTGCCATATCTGTTGTCGGCACTGGTAGTGGTGCCAAATGCAACCAGCAACCTATGTGTTGCAGCAACAACAAAATGGTGAGTTATGGGCGATGATCTCTTCCACACGAGTCTGACATGCGGGTAATATCAGAACGGCCTTGTCAATGTTGGCTGCACTCCCATCAACCTCGACCTCTAAGTTTTCACTAGGCTTATCAATGGTCGTTCTCGCGTTATTACATGGTACATAGTTTCATTATAAGCTCTACAGCTAGTAATACCCGCAATATCTCGTTGGCATTCAATTAAGTTCAAGGACTCATACTATCAGTGGGATCAGGACAAGCTGGGCGGCTGTAATCCAACGTCATGAGTCTAGAGTGCATGCAACCATTCAATACTCAGTATTGGCATCTATTGATCATGATGAAAGGGTAGCATGCGCGAAATCCAGTGTTGGAGTCCGCAAATTAGGTGCTCTTACCAGATGCGGATAACTGGATCAGTGTTATATAAATTTGAATAACTGCTCAGGTCAATATCAATATTTGAATCCCAGTCACGGACTCTGGATGAGTTTTCGAGGAAGGTTAATTCGTCACCAAGTACTAACAGGAATTGCCCAGGACCTTGCTCAAGACGTGACTACCAGCTTAGCTATCATCTTGATAAGCTCAATGCATAATGCTTGATCAGTGCCACGATCACCCAGTACTCACCCAACCAGTTATTGTGTAGCGCTATAGCAGCGCTAATTTTCGCCTATACATATGGCTACGGCACCTCAGCGACCAAGATTCAATCCTTGGAATTCATCATGTATCTATGATATCCGCCCGCTTCATCATGACGTACCTTCACTCCGCAATTCAGACTCCAGTCCTTTGCACTTCAGATTCCAGTCGTTGGTTAGCTGTCCTGCAGATGCCCCGCTTGAATTGGTGCGTACGCCGTCTACAGACTACGTTTTTCCCGTTTTATTGATGCGATTTACTCAAACAGTTCGAGGCAGCTGTTTCGCAATTGATCCATCACCCGGAGTACAATTCGACACTGATCTTACGCTCAGAGACTATCTCGGACTCCAATACCACCATCCCAACGTCTACTCCATTTCTGGAGGGATACTGCGCTGTGCGCAATGTACATCGCAAGTTGCTACCGCGCCGACCAGGTCGAGACTTGGGACTAGAGCAGCATTGTACACTTTACGCCCTTGAGACCGGTGAATTTGCGGGCCTTCCGTCCATGTTAGTCCTTACACCAATTGTACCCGAGGGAGAGAGTTTGCCCTACTACCATCCTACGGTGTCACATCTTGCTTTTCGGTTCATCCCTGCAAACATTGCCACAAACTCAGATTCAGCCTCTGCACAACCGGTACTGCGCATTGAAGTCATTCCACTCCCAGACACACCTACCGATCCCAACAGTCGCCTCTACCATACGGCACTTGCACTCCTTGACACACTCCACCGTTACCTCTGGGGTGCACTCACTCATTATCAGAAGCGCGTGCAACACGATGTCCTCATACCCCGAGAAGTATATCGAGACGTATATCTCAAAATGCGTGAGCGCCATAAAGGGGTAGTAAATACGTGGAGGGAGATCACCGATCCCCTGAAGCATGTGTTTGAGGTGCGGATGCCTTTGGTATAAAGTTGATATCAGCTCATTTGCGTAGGACATCGGCATCGCAACATTTCTTATGCTTTTCTGGAAGGACACGTTCGCCGCTTCCGTTGATAAAACCGACATGAAGGAGTTGGATGATTCCCGATGGACATCCTGGCCTCGTCCATCTGGAGGTTTCCTTGATCTTGGGTAAGTTTCCCTGCAACACTATCTTTTTTATCTCCGAAATTTATCATTCCTTATGCAGCTGCGGTAATGGCTTGTTGACTCATATTCTCTCCGCTGAGGGCTATTCTGGATACGGTATCGATCTCCGCGCACGGACTTCCTGGGCACATTACCCCGATTCGTCACAGGCAGCCTTAAAGGTGCACGCACTTGACCCTACACAACTTCTTTCCCCAGACAGCAATAACATTGAGAAATCCTTTTGGGAGCCTGAGGTGTTTCTCATCGGAAACCACGCAGACGAGCTAACACCGTGGCTCCCTGTCCTGGCAACGCTCACGGGTGCAAGTGGGTACCTCTCCATACCCTGCTGTGCGTGGATGTTCGACGAGAGGTTTACTCGTTCGTCTGCGGCGTCAGCGCTCGACTTCTCTGACGATGAATTATTTGATGCTGCCACTAGTGTGGTGTCAAGCGAGGCTGAGGACGAAGCTGTCTTCATTTCCAACCTCGGCATTGGCGCAGAGGGCACGCACAAGTCTCAATACTCGGCCTACCGCATATGGCTTGCGCGTTTGAGCCGGTGGTTGGGCTGGAAGATTGAGTGTGACACGCTCCGAATACCTAGCACGCGAAACTGGGCGATTGTAGGTGGGTGTTGCATTTCCTCAAGTTCTCAATGTAGCATAGCTCACGGCCTGAACTCGGTGTGTAGGTCGCGAAAGGCTTCCAGGAGACCAGAGCATCTATGTAGATCGGGCGAGAAAGATTGTGGAGGACGTTGTGCGCAGAGGGGCATTCAAGACACGGACTCCAGAGGGCAAAGGCCACGACGGGGCTTCATGACAGTAGCCACCCTTCCGGATAGTATCTTCTTGGGACCAAGATGATAATGGACTATTGTAATAAGTTATATGATAGCGATCTTATGTATCTGGTACTGCGTGAGATCCAAGGTCAGGGGAATGGATACCCTATTAACAATGCAAGAACAAAACACCGATTGTCCCAAAGTCATCAATACGCCAATGCGAACGGCGGGTCCTCACGCTCTTCGCTCATCCTCCTACATTCTTCCAGCAGCGCCCTCAGTTCTGACAAACCCACACCACCTGGTCTAGCCTGCTCCTCATCGGTCGCATAAGAGTGGCCATTGTTTTCCAGAAGCTCATATTCCTCATCCTCGTCATCATCCTCGTCCTCTTCCTCTTCCTCCTCTTGAGGTAATGTGCCCAATAGTGCGCCTGTGCAGTCCTCCAGACGGATACTCATGCCTTCGCACATCCCTGCCCACCTCTCCCAGCGCTCCATCCCACTGCCTTGCGGCCCGTCCGCACGCTCTAGGTCCGTGAGCACCGTCGGGCTCAACACGCGCACTCGTTCGAGTCGAGGGAAACTCGCTTTATTGAGGGCTGCAAAATTCCTGTCATTCGTACGCTGCACAAGGAGAGCGCGAAGAGGGTCGGGGGCGGCATAAGCGCTAGCAAGGCCTACTCCGAACGCAAAGAGCAATCCGTGGAGTCCGATGTGCGCGATGTGCTCGTGAGGACGATTGGTGAAAACGATGGGCCCGTCTGATGTATCAGCGTCCTGGGTGATGGGCGGGATCTTCCAGTCGAGATTAAAAGAGACAGCGGTGAGGAGGGGGCATAGGTCGAGTATTGTGCGGATATCAAGTGCTGGAATGCAGTTGATGTCAAGGAAGAGCAGGCTGGTACCATGGGTGCCGAGGAATGATAGGACATCAGGAACGTCTTCACATTTGCTGCCAAAGTCAAAGGAGAAGCTGCGTAGAAGAGGGAGGCTCCAGCCGCTGGCTTGTTCGATGAATTCAGCAGAGTACCCACGCAGGATGAGCTGCTGAAGGTTAGGGAGGTGGAGTTTGACATCTTGTGCGCTTCCCAAGGTGAGCGTGTCAGAATCCTTGAGTGGTGCATCAAACTCAACGGCAAGGGAGACTAGGAGCGGGAGGGCGTCTAATGCCCATATGACCTTGGGAAGGAGTTCGGCGGGGACGTGCCAGTGAGCAGTGCGCAAGTTCTTGCAATGCGTACCCAGCGTGTCCGCAATGGGACCAAATGCCCTCGATAGAGGCCAATCGACAATGAAAATCTCTAGGTTGGGAGTCTGGGCGAGTACAGATGTAAGGGCGGCTTCGAAATCGTCGAGGGAGGGACCACGCTCATAGAGAAAGTGAGTTATGTGTAAACGGCGTGTCCACCACCCCAGTGAGGGGTTAGAATTGAGAAGGGTAGTAAGAGAGCGGAGCTTCGAGGGGTCATTGAAAAATAAGTAGCGGACGAGGAACTCGAGACCGAGACGGTGCCATGATTGACACGTTGATATAATCGACTAACAGAGGGTTACAATGAGACATAATTTTTTGGAATGTAGCACACCTTCTTAGTAGCATAGCTCCTGCGCTGGATCATGTTGATCGAGTCGCGAGGCGTCCTTAGCTGCCAATCCGTTACTAGAGAACGTGCCCAAGAAGACTGGGTCATTGATGTTGGAAGTCCAGGATAAAAGATCGTATCCTCATCTGCGGCCAGACCAAAGATGTGTGACCACAGTTCCGGAGGTAACAATTCAGCCATCGTCCTCGATCTTGGCGAGAGGAAGATGATCGTTCCTTCTATGTTATGAATTCGGCTATCCTGCGCAAAATATAAAGACCGGATCAGCTGCTGGTGAATTGCGATACCTACCTGGCCTGTGCTTAGAAAATGACTCTACCCGACGCGGTTTATAACTTTTGTCGACGCGTCTCGATGATCAAATGATTTAAACTTGCACGATGATTATATAAGCAAAAACACCTCACCCTTCAAACGTCCATATGCATAGATCATTAGAATTCGCATCACCCGGCGAGCCAATAAACTTCCGCTTCTTAACAATTCAACTCGAAGTCAAATGCCAACCGTACTCTCGTTCGAAGCTTCATCGGAATTCGGGAGTCCTGTCCAAAGACACGTAGTTTTCTAGCTTGGCAAAATGGGTTAAGCTTGCACTAGTATTCTGATGGGAATCCCCATGTTCTCCAATCAAATTGGTTGCGACCCTGCTAGGAGTATGATGGATAACCTAATCTACCACAGCACCCTTGCAAACATTCTTCACAGCACTACTGCTGAGCGCTGAGTATTGATCGAAAATATAAGATGCACTGATTAAATCACTGAGAAGTCCTGCAGTGCGGCAATAGTACGGCCCTTCGAATGGTTCCAACAGTTTAACGGTGTCAATACTATTCCTCTTACAGTACTTCATAGCCACAGTACTAAATTTGATCGATGATCTTTTGATTCTAGCTCAAGCTCAAGCCCGGGCCCGAGATCGATATCCTCGATATAATCAACATATACCTGTGTCAAAAAGCGCTGGATGCTAGTATATCTGGCACGAGTTGTGAATGCGTTACGATGGGTATACATCCAATTTCGCGACTCACTGTCATCAAATCCTTGAATATGACCACAGCCTCAAGTGATCCCAAGTTGTGGCAGCACATTAAACTGTTTCGCTTTTACAGCTATTTTGTAGGTTCGTGGAGAGCAAGTCGGATAGTGTCAGTGATGTCTCACTTTATCTTTGACTGCGATCTTGCAGTTGCATCTTCTGTTGCCATAATATACGATTGGGGTAAGCAAGATAATACTAATCGAATGCATTGTTGATTCCCCCGTGGTGTTCTCCAGCATTGACGCTCGGACAAGAGGTAGGCTTATGACACCCTGACAGCCATCCCACTGAGAACGGTTTTACAGATTGAACTCGTATGGGTGAGCAAATCTCCATCAGAGGGACAATTAAATAATAAAGTCAATTTGGAGCAGCGGAAACGCTGGTCCCCAATGACTGTGTTGTATCTAAGTGTAAGTTATTTTATAAGAATTAGATAGCAAATTGTATTGACCTCAAAAAAAATCTAGCTGCGTTGCGCTGGAATAATATTCATTGTGTATGTGTGTGAGGCTGACAAGTTGGCCCCATACTAATCATCCATCTCTCGCGATCAGTATCAACATGCTGTGTATGTTTCATAAGTATACTGGGACGTTTTTTGACTGGTAGCATGCAGGGACTCTGCCATCCGTCTCGTTGACAGATACGGTGAGTATTCTGCCATAATCACTACCACTACCCTCTAACTAAATATACTTCTCCATAGAGGTGAGTAAAATTTTTGACCAACTTGTTGCTTTATATAACAACTGCACAGCTGTAGGTTTTTCGGATCGAAGCTCGCTACCAAGTTACTCACTGTCTTTCAGGCACTATCCTTTTCTACTTCCAAGCCGGGACAACTGTGTTCGTAAATGCCATGCTGTGCAGTGAGCTACTCAACTGCATCAATCAGCAGCGACATTGACTTGAATGAAACATCGCTCTAGTCATCATGATCTCCCGGTTATATGCCATGTATCAACGGTCCAGAAAGATTCTCGTCCTTCTCGTTGCATTCTTCCTTGTTGTCAACATCATATGCGTAGTGATTGTTGCCAGCAGTCGTGTTTCAGGAGGTAAACTTTATAAATGACTTGAGCACAGCAGTCTCATCAAACACCAGTGGAGATCGTTATCTCCGGAACCTATCAGTGCGGCTTTACTGGAGGCAATCAACATCTGATAATCGAGTCATGGATTCTAACCTTTGCATGGGAAGTTCTCACACTGTTTCTTGCAGTCTGGATTGCTGTAAAATACCTCCGTGACCTGCAACGGCTGCCGTCAGCGAGACCGACCTTTGATGGCTGCTTCAGGGTGTTGATTAAAACACATGTATTCTACTTTTTAGCGTGAGTTCACAATCATAATGTTATTGTCTTTCCCCACTGAGATTTGCGTGTACTAGATATACTGCTGTTGCTTGCTTGACCCTCGTTAATCTTTCTCCAGACATCGGGGTGCGCTATCCGTGGCAGACATCTACATCTGACCATCCCTCATTATTTCTACAGAAATCATCTGCCTTTGGAGTTTATGTCTACAATGGCATTCTTCAAATTGCCCAGGTCGTGCAGATGTTTATACTGGGACCACGTCTCATGCTTAGTGTCCGAGAACACCACGCCAAGGGCATAGATCAATACCAAAGAACTGAGATGAGCACAGTTGCTTTCGAGGAATTCGCACACGAGTCAACTGGCTCATCGTTGTAAAGAGGAAACTCTACACCGGGCGCTTTGCAGGAAACCTGATTTGTTGGAATTTCGTGTTATCTATTTGATAGTAGTGGGGGACCATCATTGACCGCGCAAGTCAATATTACGTTACATCAGAATGATGTGACATATTTTGCTGCTCGCAACGCGATGATATTGCGTGGGTCAATGTGGGTTGTGAATTTTTATCAACAATAGGATTGAACTTGAGATCTTGAGATCCTGAGACTCCGCGCCACATTCCCCTCTTCTCTGCGCTCATCTTGTTGCTCGCCCGTTTTTTCGCACGCATGTGTAAACTGGTCAGCTGCCGCGCCTCATAACCGTTACACCAAAAGGTAGAAATACTGAAAGCTTAGCTTTCAGTACCAGCGACAGTGTATATATTGACTATGGGAACTCAAGTAAGCCAGCGTGTTTACAGCATGCACCCTATTCTAGTGTGTTTTGGTCTGTCTTGGTGTTTCCTTTCGGACCCTTTTGGTCTGAGCACTTTTCGGACTCAACACGCTCCGAAGGTTTGTCTTTGTCGATCCTAAATCCCTCCAACTTGAAGCATGAGCTGCTTCTCTCGGACTTCGCAGGATCCACGCGCTTCGTCCAGACTCGGACCTCAGCCTTACCGCACTGGCCGGGCAAAGCCAGACCTTCCTACACACAAGACGAATTAACCTCCTTTTGAGAAGTTCGTTTATCTGACAACTCAATACACTTCACCTCACTTCTCTTCGAAGTGATATTCACTCGCTATTCTTCACCTGTCTTGTTCTCGTCGGTACATCATTCCTACCAACATCTCGCACTTTTCGTTTACTCCAGCTTACGAATATCACTTCTCCCACCTCATCTTCTCTCAGACCACGTATGAATACAAAGGCCAACTCCAGGCGCACCCTTCAGACGCATGTGTGGCATGTGTATGTTCCAGTGTAGTGGTATTACCCGACGAGCCAATGCACTTCCGATTCTCAACAATCCAACTCGAAGTCCGATGCCGACTGTACACTCGTTCGAAGTTTTTACCAGATTCGGGAGTCCTGTCTGGGGACGCGTGGCTTTTTGGCTGTAAGAACACCCTGATCAAATCATTGAGAGTCCTGCAGTACAGCAATAGTACGGCCCTTAGGATGGTTCCAACAGTTATAGCGGTGTTCAAAAGCTCTGCGTGGGGCCTAGTCGCATGCACTGGCCGCAGTCCCAACGTTGCAAAAATATCTTGATTCTAGCTCAAACTCAGGCCCGGGCCGAACAAGGGCCCGAGATCAGCATACTCAATGCTGTGTCGAAAAGCGCCGGATGCTAGTATATCTAGCGTGAGTTATGAATGCGCTATGATCGGTATACGTCCAATTTCGCGACTCACTGTCATCAACTCCTTGAATATGACCATAGCCTCAAGTGATCCCAATTCGCAGATCGAATTCTCTCGCTTTTACAGCTATTTTGTAGGTTCGTGGAGAGCAAGTCGGATGGTGTTGGTGATGTCTCACTTTATCTTTGACTGCGATTATGTAGTTGCATCCTTTACTGCCATAATTTACAGTTGGGGTAAGCAAGATAGTACTTATCGAATGCATTGTTGATTCCCCTGTGGTGTTCTCTAGCACTGACGTTCGGACAAGAGGTAGGCTGGTGACGCCCTGACAGCCATCCCACTGAGAACGGTTTTACAGATTGAACTCGTATGGGTGAGCAAAGTCTCCACCGGAGGGACAATTGAAAAATAAAGTCAATTTGGGGCAGCGGAAACGCTGGTCCCCGATGACCATTTTGTATCTTAGCGTAAGTTATCTTATAAGTGTTAGGTGGCAAGTTATATTGACTCCAAAAAACATCTAGCTGCGTTGTGCTGGAATAATATTCCTTGTGTATGTGTGTGAAGCTGACAAGTTGGCCCGGTACTAATTGGCCATCTCTCACGATCAGTGCTAACATGCTGTGTATGTTTCATAAGTATACTAAGACGTTTCTTTTGACCAGCAGCATGCAGGGACTCTCTCGTCAGTCTCGTTGACAGACATGGCGAGTATTCTGCCGCAATCACTGCAATTCCCCTCTAACTAAATATTCTTCTATATAGAGGTGAGTGAAAACTCTGACCAGCTTGTTGCTTTATATAACAACCGTACAGCTGTAGGTTTTTTGAAAGCTTACTACTAAGTTACTCACTGTCTTTCAGGTACTATTTCTTACTACTTCCAAGCCGGGACGTCTGTCTTCGCAAATGCCATGCTGGGCGGTGAGCTACTCAACTACATTAATCATCAGCGATATTGACTTGAATGAAATATCGTTCTAGTCATCATGATCGCCCGGTTATATGCCATGTATTATCAGTCCGGAAAGGTGCTCATCTTTCTCGTTGTATCTTACCTTGCTGTCAACATCACATGTATAGAAATTACCGCGACCAGCCGTATTTCAGGAGGTAAGCTCTATGAATGTCATAAGCACAGCAGTCTCATCAAACACCAGCGGTGATCGTTATTTCCGGAACCTATCAGTGTGGTTATACTGGAGGCAATCAACGTCTGATATCCGACACATGGATTCTAATCTTTGCATGGGAGATTCTCACACTATGTCTTGCTCTCTGGATTGCTATGAAACACATCCGCGAACTGCAACGGCCACTGTCAGCAAGATTGACCCTCGGGACCTAGTTTAGGGTGTTAATTGAAACACATGTATTCTACTTTGTAACGTAAGTTCATGATCAGAATGTCATTGTCTCTACTGAGATTTGCGCCTAATAGATATGCTACTGTTACTTGCTTGTACCTCGGTAATCTTTCTCCAAACATCGGGGTACGCTATCCGTGGCTGATATCTACATTTGACCATGCTTCATCATTTCTGCAGGATTCATCTTCCTTGGGAGCTGATGTCTACAATGGCATTCTGAAAATTGTCGAGGTCGTGCAGATGTTTATACTGGGACCACATCTCATACTTAGTGTTCGAGAATACCACGCCAAAGGCATAGATCAATACGAAAGAAGCGATATGAGCACAATTGCTTTCCAGGAATTTGCACACGAGTCAACTGGCTCATCCTTGTGACAGAGGAAACACTACACGCCTGTCAAGCACTCCGCAGGGAACCTGATTCATTGGAGCTATCTAGTAAAGAATCATTCATAATCCGCGCAATCCAATATTACGTTACATTAGCATGATATGACATATCTCGCTGTTCGCAGCATGATGGTACTGCATGCCAGTGAGTCAATGTGGGCTGCGAATTGATCGATATCGCCCGTGGGTCGTGACATTTTCGACTGGTGTCCGTCAATGAGACAAGCTATTGACAGATGGTGAGTCTACGCGACATCACCGTGAGTGCAGACTGGTGCAGTCCTCGAAGTCATTCGGTGTCTAAAGTCGTGGCCTATCTCTTATCTCTAAGTGTTTTAAAAATGTATTAAAATTACACTCCCGTCCAACTACTGTTATCGAGAATTGACAAGGATACTTCGGTACGCGAAATTACAGCCTTGGGACCACAATTCATTCTTTTCGGTGCTTTTGGTAGTAGTGAATAAGACCAGTGGTCTGCAGACCGTTTTCGCTTCAGCCAAAAAGGAAAGCATAGTGAAAAATAAACGCACCGAACTGTCGTGACCAGTCACATCGGACGGGTGGTTCAGCTGCGACAAAATGTTCTTTGCAAGAACTTTTCCAAGTTCGACACCCATTTGATCTACAAACACCATCAGTAAACGAGAAACCGAGAATTGCGCGCAATCCTACCGAAAGAATTGATGCCCCAGATGACACCCTGGGTGAAGATCTTGTGCTCATACAATGCAATGAGCGCACCGAGGGTTCTTGGTGTCATCAGCGGGAACATAATGCTGTTGCTAGGCCGGTTTCCCTCAAACACCTTGCTCTTTACGAGCGCCTCGCTTGCACCACTACCAAGTTCCTTGCGCACCTCCTCCTCTGTCTTACCAAAGGCAAGCGCTTCAGGCTGGGCGAAATAGTTGGAAAGCAAGATACGGTGATGCTTGGAATTGGCGATGGGGTTGTGACTTGTGGCAGGGGCGATGAAATCTGCGGGAATGAGTTTCGTGCCCTGGTGGACTAGCTGATAGAATGAATGTTGTCCGTTGGTGCCTGCAGCACCCCAGATAATAGGCTGCATGCGAGATAATGTCAGTTTCTGCCGCGCAAATAAGTCATTTGCACCTACCCCTGTCTGGTAGTTAACGCGTTGACCGCCCTTGGTAACGAACTTTCCGTTAGACTCCATGTCTCCTTGCTGGAAGTAATCAGCAAATTTGTGGAGGTACTGGTCGTATGGTAGGAGTGCATGAGTCTGGGCACCATAGAAATCGTTGTACCAGATGCCGATAACAGCCATGATCACGGGGAGGTTTTTCTCGAGGGGAGTCTCCTTGAAATGCTTATCCATGCCGTGAGCACCCTTCAGGAGCTGCTCGAAGTTATCAAAGCCAATATAGATGGCAATCGACAAGCCAATGGCACTCCACAAGCTGTAGCGCCCACCAACCCAGTCCCAGAAGGCGAACATGTTTGCTTTATCAATGCCAAAGGCAGTGACAGCCTTTGTGTTCGTGCTGAGGGCGACAAAATGCTTTGCAACGTGGGCCTTGTCCTTGGCTGCCGCCAAGAACCAGTCGCGAGCAGATTCGGCATTGGTGATAGTCTCTTGGGTGGTGAAAGTTTTGGAAGCGATGATGAAGAGGGTGCGTTCGGGGTCACAGAGTCTGAGAGTCTCAGCGATGTGGGTTCCGTCAATGTTAGAGACGAAGTGGGCGGTCAGGTCGCGTTTCGCGTAAGGCTTGAGTCCCTCAGTGACCATAACTGGTCCGAGATCAGAACCACCAATACCGATATTGACGATCGTGTCGATTGTCTTGCCAGTGTAGCCCTTCCATGAACCACTCCGGATTGCCTCGGAGAACTCCTTCATGTGTGCGAGCACGGCAGCGACCTCATCAACACCAGCCTCCTGGATCTTGAAATCATCGAAGTTGCGGAGAGCAACATGAAGGACGGCGCGATCTTCTGATGTGTTAATGTGCTCGCCAGCGAACATTTTGTCGCGGTAGGTCTCAAGCTCTGCCTCGCGAGCAAGAGATAGGAGCGTATCTAAGATGGGTTGGGTAATGAGGTGTTTAGAGTAATCGAGCAAGAACGTCGTGTTCTTGTCGGTTGGGTCTACATATTCCTCTGAGAATTTCGAGAAACGGTTGGGGTCCTGAGCGAACAGATCCTTCAGGATGAGCCTGGCATGTTGGGCATCATACGTCTGCTGGAGCTTCTTCCAGGCATTGTACTCTGATTACAGGATCACGGGTGAGGGGAACGCGTGATAATATGAAGTGCTGATGGACGTACCTGTAGCTGGTCTTCCGCTCATGATGATGGTGGATTAGATCTTGCTTGATCCTTCGCATATAACGCCACTTTATATACGTCAGGTGTCGCGATACCCATCGCATCGGAGATCGTGGGAACTTCTCGGAACCGCCACGATCTCATTGGCAGTTCACGCGGAACCATAAACGTGCTTCCAACTCACAGACTGTTGGAAATGAGAGAAAATCCACCCTTTTCTCGCTCACCAGTACAAGATAGTGAGACGCTGTGTCTTTTGTTGCTAGGATGATTTTGACAAGCGTCCCCCGGCTTACACGCTCGGGCATGAGCCACCGCATGGTAGCCACGGCACTGAGAACCCTGCAGTCGGGCCTAGTTTTGTCGCAGGGAGACTGACTACTGATCTGAAGACACCAGCCACGTCGGGGCTGTACGGCAATACATGAAGATGGGGAGCAATGGCCAAGTTCGGGTCATTCGATTTTTGTACGTCTTTCTCTCCGATACCGAGGAAGAATACTTCATGAATGGTGGGAAAATTAACCGTTCGTCTACTGAGCGCTGACTTGAGTTCCAGTAGATGCTTCTCCATGATTGGCCACTCATTAGCATTTGAATAAGTGTGGGGAAATTGATGTGCTTTAGTGCTAAGTGGGCTACATGATCTGTAATCTGCCACTTACGAAGCAGACAGCCAGGAACTCGGGACTCGTGTCCTGTAATCCCGCGACTTGCGTTTCCTAGTTCCGGAACGTCAAACTGAAGCCCACCGACCAACTAGCCGCACTCTGTTACACCGTGACTGTGATCATAGAAGATTTGCTGTGGCCTGCGATTTAATGCCAACCAGAATTTAATTGGTTCCTCATCCTTTGGTTCACGCTTCCTCAACCTCTAGCATTTATCGGTGTTAGTGCGAGATAAGCTCAAGAATGTACGAATTTCCGAAGTAGCAGCCTGTAAAGGAATATGTGTTGTGTCGCTTCATGGGTCTTTCTAATGTGACCCTCATACATGGAGAAGTTATCGAGTCAACGTGCGATCTTTTACCGCCCGTCGGTCTGACCTTGCACGGCGTTTCGCATTTGACGCATTGGATCATTGATTATTTGGCATAGCTTATACAGAATCACAATCTGTCACTGACTATATTCGGTTGATGCATGATATCGGAGAACCCCTGTACCTCGTTGCGCCTTTCCTTGAGCGGATCTTCCCGAGGCAAAAGGTAATCGGACGGATGGACCGTTTATTCCTGGGATTCAACAAACTTCTCGATCCAAAGTACTTGGAAGACGAGGATGCCATGCATGACTATGAATCTGATGCTGAAACACCCAGAACTATTCGGAAACAACTTCTCGATAGCATGGCAGCGCTATTTTTAGCTGGGCATGTATGCGACCAAACTAGCTAGTACATCTGTGCTAGTGACTAACAACGCATCTTACGAGAGGAAACGACGTCAGGTGCAACATAGCTTTGTCGTTCCACATGCTCAGGACGCTGCCAGGCGGGAATTGTTGCGAGTCCTCGATGCCGACACTGAACCTTAGATTTCATGAAGGGCTCAGTCCCTTCCGTTCCTGATAGCATGCATACGAAAGGCCATCCACATCCACCTTCCTGAAGCTTATACCCCGTGAGTATCAACTGTTGACGTCACCCTAGGAGAGAATCACATCCCGCCCATGGACTACTCATCTACAACACCTACGACAGACACCACAGTAAAGCAATTTGGGGCAATCCAGACGTGTTCCGACCCGCGCACTTCATTGAGGTAAATACTTCAAGTGTTTGAATGGAATGTATATCCAGGAAAAGTGTAGACAAAGTATCATTCAGATCGCGCATGTCAACGAAGGGCTTTGCATCAGTTACTACTCCCATCCATGAGAGTCGCCCATAAGTCTTTTAACAAGAATGACGAACGAACAATTTGTATTAACTTGTGGCGAGGGTAAGGCTGAGCGGTGACACAACTGTGCGCAAAAAATACAAGATGTCACTGTTTAAGAGTGTTACCCCCATGCCGCCGTCGTGCTAAACAGTATGCACTCGTGTCAACACGCTATACACTTGACTTATCGAGAAACTAACCTATAGTTGACTATCAGATGTCCTTCTGTTGCGAATGACTTCAACAGCCACATCAGGTAACGTTCTGCGACAAGAGCTGCTGACATTACCTTGTACAAATTCGACACTGTGTCGTCAGGGGCAGGAGAAAATGCGAGATTGATATATGTAAACTGGGACGAGTCAGCTCAACATTAGAGACAGGCCATCGATGCTAACCAGTGGATCTCCAGCTTTCCAGCCCAGCTCCTTCCTCAAAAACTGTATGACTGCCTGAAAACGATTGGAGGCAGTAATCTTATAAAAGTTCTGCCTCATGATCGGTGCGTTGCCGACTGCCTTGAAGCGAACCACCACTGTGAATTGGGTTTACCGATAGAGACGCGTTCGCATAACACCAATGCTACAGCGCTGACCTTTGGATGGATCCTTCTTCTTGTAAGTGTCCAATGCTTGGAGAGCTTCGGTTGCACTCTCGGACACGTCACCTGGTGTCCATGGAAGGGTAGCTTGTCTACCAGAGTCGTCTGGGCTTCCCGAAGCCATCGCGATGTACGCGCAAAGAGAGCTGAGCGTTACGGATGTTCAGATTACAAAGTTGTAACTCGGTGATAGGCTTTCCAAGGTGTCCGCAAAAGGCAGTTCTATAGCAACCGTGTCTTCACTCACTGTGTCAGAATGAACTATATGTTCATTGGTACTGGTTTACTACCGAGGGGACCTGAATTCGACAATATGTAATCTACTTATTTCCAAGGGTATTCTCTGCAGCTATCAAATGCTGTTCGCCGCCGCTTCCATTCGGGGTAGGTTCGTCTTAATTTGGGCGGAGAAACTTGAGAGAATTCCTCGTTCAAATTGTTTACCATGAACGGTCACCATGAGTCATATACATAGTGTTCACCATTGCGGTTGCCATTACTGTATTTCGAACAAACGAACCGCAAACATCTGTCTCGAGTCTCGATGATATCCCTCAATTCAAGTTCTATTACGGCAGGTCCTACATACCCTAGCCCCATCGTGGACGTGTGAAGTAGGATGGTCGAATTCATCTGACTTGGAGTGAATTCGGTTCGACCATTGTAAAGAATCTCTAGAGCCTGGATCCGCACCATTTAGAAGGGAGACAGTCGTTACTACGGCAGCTGACAAATTTGTGGACAAGAGCATTTGTTTGTATGTATTTATATCATTGTTTTGTTTTTGTGGCAGTTCACAAGGTTCAACGGGCCCATCGTCGGTTTGAAACGTCGTAGCTAATTACTTCTTTCTTTCTAACCACCATCTTATCTCTTGCATAACTCTTCTAAGCGAAATCGTTTCCAACTTGATTGACTTTGACTTTGATCTTGCAACATGTCAAGCTATCAGATACTTGACTCATCGCCCATCCGCATTCCCTCTCTTCATGACACAGAAGTTAATTCACGACCCTTAAAGCGTTCTGCATCTCTGGCATCGCTTCCTACGCCTCCCAGAACACACCACAAGCGATCTCGCTCAAAGGCAGTGTCAGCGACCTCTAGATACGCGTCAGAGGATAGTGGCAGCGCGTCAGAACTCGAGGACGACCTTGGTGGAAGCTACGCTGCTCGCATCGATGAAAGGCACAGTAAAAGTGAGGATGAAACTAGCAAGGACAATGCACTCATGGGAAGGAAAAAGCGCCGAACCACCGACGTCCTTCCCGCGCATGACGAAGAAGAAGATGACGAGAACTCTTTCTGGACTGGTCGTAGTGGTGGCGCAGCATCTCATGGGCGTAAAAAATTGTCTGCAGTGGAGAATCCGGAAGAGGACAAGTCACCTTCGCCCGCACTATTGAAGTATCGCGTCCGTGAGCCCGTTTCGCCACCTCCCTCTCGCAGAGCACCCCAAGTCCAACCTCGTGCATCATCAGTGCAGCGCTCGCGTTCGCCCCCGCCTGCACTTTTGCTACCAAGGCCACCCGTGACACCACCCCGTAGACTCTTCCTTCGTGCGCTGCCATCCCCCTCGAATTCCAAAGCCAAAAAAATATGGCCTACTCGAGACTCCCCCGATAACCCTTTCCTCGCTGGCGAGGGTGAAGCAAGCACATCTAAGGCAAGCGACTGGGAGAGCAGCGATGATGAATTGCCCGTCGGAGAAGCACCTGAGCGTGAAAGCACGCCAACTCCGGCACCGGTGTTTGAGGAGAAGCCAACAATAACCTATGTCTTGTGCGTATCTTTTTTTTTCTCAACAGTATCTACTTGCTGACTGCTTCGTTAGCCGAGGCCAAAAAGCGACCTTCCATAACCCCCAATACCATCTTCCCCCCGAAGTTATTGAGGCCTCCAAACTACCGATGAACCATCCAGACTTTGAAGTGGCTGAGGCATGTGCCCCCCGTCGGCTTTTCGCCAACAAGCTTAAGCGCAAGCCCCGTGACCGCAGCCAAGATGTTCCTCCAAACGGTTCCCTTGGTGCCAAACGTGCAAAGATTGCATGTTCAGATGCCAGCGCATCTGAGGGCGAGAAAAGTACCGCGAGTACCAGCTCCCGCAAGAATATAGTTTGCGCAGATGGCACAAAGCGGGGGCCTGTATTCTCCAAGCCTCAGGGCTTCGATAAAGGCGCTGAGCGTCTTGAGCTCCTGCAGCACGCTCGGGAGGAACGTGAACGCAGGGAGAAAGACAACAAGCAACGCCTAGCTTCGAAGGATGGCCTGCGCGCTGGGGCACTCGTTGTGGAGAGGGACAATCCTGCTCGGCGGGCGATGGGTCCTGCGCGTCATTCGTAAGTTGCCGGCAACATCGACAATCTTCATATCCTTCTCCATTTATTTTCTTGTATGTGCGATACCTCTTTTCCTACTATTATGTTTCCTGCGATGCCCCATGCTCTCACCCCTGCGACACCCCATTAATCTCAGCCCCATTGGTACATGTTATAGTACGTATCACTCACCCATCAGATTCGTTAGTCCACTCGTTTACATTGACCGTATCCACCAAATAGTCGTTGCATTGACATGCCATATCCACATATCTTTACTTAGGCACAAGTTAGTCGTTCGGAGTTCTCGCGTCGAATACATTTACCTACATACATCTCGAATCCAATGTCTATACTTGTTAAAGAAAAACCTGACTATGAAGTGCATCCGCTTGAATCATTAATATTGTAGGAACGATCGTAGTACTGAATATCTTCGAGCTGGCATGAATCAGCGGCCTTAATGTAAACTTGCACTGTCCAAGAGATGGCGCATCAGCCAAAATCATCATTTTATTTTCTGCTAAGATGTCATTGATTAATACGACCGACGGGCCTCGTACTGATACGGTCCACAATATGTTATAAACAACAACATGAAATCTTGGTTCAAACTACCCGCGTAATGGTGCTTCTCGATTGGCTGACTGATTATAGCTCATTCATGACTATATACGTCGCAATGCGCCTTGAGGGTTTTCGAATGAAATCGGTATCGATGAGAACTAGCCCTGCCAATCGAACAGAATCTAGTCAATCCTGATATGCTTTGATAGACCGAGTCTGATCATGATGAGGACGTTAATGATGAGGAAATGAGAGCATAGTTGAACCGGTATCGTACTACCTAGCGCTCGGGCTGGGCTCGCATTCGGTCCATTTCTGCTTGCTACTCTGCCCTGACCTGCAGGAGTTGATGAGTAAATAGCATAATGAATGCTGGAAAGAACTTCGCCCGTTCGAGGCTCTGCTTTCTTCTCTGCTCTCCTCCCCGCCTCCTCCCTTTGCCTCACCGCCTCGTTTCTCGTTGCTTGGTCAATCCCTGATTGACACTGAGCCCGTTTCCTTCCATCCTCAGCTGTAAAAATATATGGGTGAACGGCATAACTGGTTTTGGGGGGAACCTCTTCTGCCGTACTTCGTCCTCCCTCGCCTCTTCCTGTCTTCTGCCGCATTCTCGATGCACGCCAACTCGGTGTCGCATACACCTCCACACTGTCCGCCTTCTCAATTTTGAGCCCGAGATAACGGGAGCGGCCCTCGCTCTGCGTCGTCTCCTGGCAATCAGGGAAGGGCCTTTTGAGGGCTTCCCGGGTAGTGTATACACCAGTAACACTGGGATTGGTACAGATGATATGTTAGAGAATGCTTGCTGAGCGCGCACAAGAGCACGGATACTCGAACTGCCGAAGGGCGAGTGGAGGCGGAGAAGTCGAGGTAACAAAGATAATTGAGCCGGTTATATGTTCTGGATAGATACGATTCGACGGCAGAACCATTGTTTGGGGCAGTGAAGCGGGCGGGGGTTGAAGAAACTGACGGTGAGACTATAGATGATGGCTGCATAACGAGCCATTATTGGTCTCTGTAGAATCTGTACATGGGATGCGGTCTGAAACTAAGATCGTGACGGCGTGTTGTTGCGTAGGTGACGAAAATGGAGGAGCAAGAACTTACGCTCTTTTCCGGTGGTGCATACAACTTGCAAGGAATTCAAGGCACTGCGAAGAAAGATCGTGACGATCTCTCTTCGCAGTGCCTTGAATGCCTTGCAAGTTTTCCCAAGAGGAGCGTCTGCCACTTTGTCCTATGTCGTTCTTACCATCATCCGAAATTAACACGCCAGGGGCGTCGGAAGGAGATGACGGAATATCGGCGGCGCCTCGCTGCAAGGAAACCACGAATACTGACTCAGAAAAAATTCGTTCACTTGAAGCCTGAAGCCCCACTGCAAATTGATAAGACACGAGGCAAGCAGTGGCTGCATTCAATTATAGAACGAACGTTGGTCACCCTGTTTCATGTTTGCTCCTTATCATCATTTTGAAAACCCCGGTGCCTAGCCATCCGCTACTTCCTTACATTCGGGTCAAGTCCAGGCTGGCCCTAGTCGGTAATCTCATAATATGTCCTCCGGCGCATCATCTCACAGCCTGGTACGACAGATATGCGGTGGACGACAGGGGGAGGTAATGTCGATGACGTTGGGTCCTGGGTGGCGTCCATGTCGATGATTTCAAATATATTCGGATCATTAAATATACGGGTTCGTCGTCGAGCTCATGCTCGTTTTCAGAGACAGAGAAAAGATCGAGGTCGGAAGGAAGGGAGCCCTTGTAAGGAATGAGTGGGATGCCGAGTGCTTTTAAGGAGGTAGTCCGCTGGTGTATGCGGTTGAAGGAACTGAGGCTCAGTCTGTTTTTCGCAAATGAACGAGCATGCATTGATGCAGTGCAATGGGCAAGTAGCTTGTCTCATCATGCAGGCGCAGCTGTGGCTTTACTCCGTATTTACTTCTATTTATTCTAGGTATACTCATAATCATTAACGAGACGAACTCACCAGATGATCGAATCCGGAAGGTTAGATTCTTGATGGTTGCTCAACTTCAACGTTAACAAGCGTCTCATCCACGAGAGTCGCCATTTGCGTCACGGTTGTTTGGATCCGAGGCTATTGCTCGATAAGGTTGTCGCAGCAACAATGAAATTAAATTCATTTCTCGAAATGTAGGAACTGACGCACGTTGCTGGATTAATGCGCTCACCATGATTGGACGGCAAAGTACCTTTACTACCAGCGAGGTTTGCGACATCATGAAGAGACAACAATATTGAGCGCATGCAAGGATATTTTAAAGGAAGATGAGGCTGCAGTACTGTCGCCAGTAGTTATTGCACAACGGAGGGCTCATGCACGAGGCATATAGAGCTCTAATCAGAATGTTTTTCATCCGACGTAACGTTTACAATGGACGGATCGACAAAGCGGACTCATTTACCACCATGTGAAGCGTCCCAAATAAATTCCTGTTGGAGACATCTCGGTTACGACTGCTGATTTCGAACGTTGAGTATAAAGATCACCATCGCCAGTGGAAATAAATGGGATTGTCTGGGTAAAGACTTCTATGATTATGATATGACTAGTTTCACGAGTTTCTAATTATTGGCAGGGAGAAGCTCTATCCTGCGCAGAACCAAGGAGATGGCCAAGAGTTATTTTGGATTCAGGAGCTTTTGAACGGAATGAAATTTGACTGGGTGCGCTCGTGTAGCTTGAACAATTTGAATTGATGTCTCATCTAGGCTATATTATAGACGGTCTCTATACAAAGTTACTAAGAGCGAAAGCATACAGAATGGAAAAAATACTGGTCATGCAGAGTATTACAACTGTCCGGTGTCCAGTATTGTCTATAATAGTGTGAATGTTTTTCTCTCTTCGCCAGCAACATACACACGCAAATGCAGAAAAATATTTACAACCTGGGGCTCTTCTCTGGGGTGAAGAGCCACCAGACACTAGTGACAAAACGGATTCCTGCAGCAATTCCAAGCGTCTTGGAAGAACCAATCTTGTCGAGCGATGAACGACCAGCGAAGCCTCCCAGTACGAACAAGGCGACCGTCATGATCTTATGATCACGCGAAGCGACCAGCCGACGGACGTCAAGAAGCTTTGGGTCAGCCATGAGCTCACACCATGTTGTCGTGAGCGCAACTGTCCGCGGAATCAAGATGAGACCTTTTGAAAAACACATGGCAAATGCGCACCCGTAGTGGAGAAGTGAGTGTTGACCCGCTTCGCCATGACGCCCTGAAGGCCCATGCTTGCACTAAGAAACCCGGTAAACAGGAATGACAACGTGCCAGACCACGCGGGGTCGTCCCGAGCATCGGCAACACTGCTCTCTCTGCCCTCCCACATCAAGATCGCGGCTGCTATCGTGAAAAGAGTCTGGATAAATGTACCCAGGAAGAGCCATATCCTCGACTTGCTGCCTATTTTGTCGCCTATGCGGGCGCCCAGGAAAACGGCGAGAACAAAAGAGATCAACGAGCAAAGCGCTTGCTGGTCTGCAAAGTGGAAGCTGTAGTCGTGCTCCCCATTGAGCAGGCGGGCCAAAGCGAGGGCAAGCTATCAGTTATTTTTAGCTTTGGGACTTGTGATTTGTGAAAGTGTTCATACCTGCAGAGTGTTCCCTGTCTGAGAGCCGCACCAGATAAATACAGCTGTAAATATGACAGCATTGCTGAAAGAATGAAAATTCAGATCTGAAGTGAAATATTTTCATATTGATGGACGCACATGATGCCAGTCATAAAGCAATATGACGCCATGGGCACGGAAGCCCGTTCTTCATCGACTTCGACGAGTAGATATCTTTTCAACCTTGCTATGGTTGTCGCATTGTTTTGGAGGTCGGTGATTTTGGCTGCCCATATGGAAGAATAAGACTCCTTATTCTGGATGACAGGTGGGGGCAACACTGCCGAGGTTCTGGTCTGTGTGACGCTCATGTTCGTGGTTGTAGACAGAGGGGCGATCGAAGTGGGGGAATTATGGAAAAAGGGAGAAGTCGGCCCAATTTTAAAGACCCTGGTTCATAGCGGTGTTACCAATTGAACTTATC
>QLOO01009317.1:0-12327 GCA_003313855.1 Suillus sp. MG131
GAGCGACGATAAGATATACAGCATGTCGGACAAGCCCATTAGTTGTGCAGTCGTCGCAGTTCGTTTGTAACACCTCTTCGCTCTACCTACTGAATTTGATGCACATAGTGGTCGCACACTATGTACATACATGTGTGTTGTGATATGTATGATGTCAGTGTTAGCCCTGATGACCACTATTGATGCTGGTGGAGAGAGGTGCAACGCTATAGATGATATGTTGATAGCCTCGACGATGAGACATGGCAGCAGCGTGCATACATGGATATTCTACATGTCAATGTGTCCGGATCCAGCGATCAATGTCTCCATCCTGTCCCTTGAGATGATAATGTCGACCTATGTATGGACCTTGAGTAGCAGACACTGCTCCGTGACCACACGCGCATGATACTCAACTGTGATCGATTTGCATATTCTTGCCACCGGAGATCGAGAAGAGGCAGTGAGCACTGGACGCTAGCAGCAGTATCAGCTGCGCGTCACCACCACATGTGGATGTATGACAGGCATCTGGGCAATCTACCACTAGATGTCTGATATCTGATGAGTCGACTGCACCCCAGATGTATATCAGGGCACTGGACCGCAACATCTCACATATCTGTTATGTTGACTAGATCCCGAATGAAAATCTGGGCAACCGACCACCATATCCCAGAACTCTGGGAAATGTATTACTGCATCCCGGATATCCGCTAAGTCGACTGAATTTCTGGGCTGTTGACGTGATCCTCCATGGAGGAATTGGCGATTTACCACCTCCCAGTGATCCGGACAGTTGACTGAATTTCGGGACAGTCGACTTGATTCTGGATGGATAACTGCGGAATATCGCAATACATAGTAGACATCTGGACGATTTATCACTATATCCCAGATGTTTGAGAAGTTGACTGAACTTCGGGTAAGTCAACTTGATCCTGGATGGATATCTGGGTAATTCGCCACCACATACAGACTCCTGGGGCGCCATCTCCCCACATCCCAGATATCGTGTAAGTTTGCCATGTCCAGTGAAGTTCCTACTCTGCAGAGAAAGCACAAACGTCCGATATTGTACACATATCATTGTAGACAATATGATATGGAACTCTAGACTATGTACATGGCAATCACACACATGCACAAGGGCTGTGTAATTGAAGGCCTCCAGCTCAACAAGCGCTTGCAACACATCAATGTAGATGCCAATGGACCATGCAGGAAATGCAGCGGCCTGCAGTAAAATCATCATAACTCCGTATCGATCGCCCACTACGCTGCCACGAGCCTACATGATGGCCGATCTATGACCAAGAAACCAACTGCACAATCTCGTTCGCAATGGTGTGTCGGACTCCTGCTGATCTGACGAACTGCAATAGTGCATTGATTTGTCATGAGGTAAAATAGAGATGGTTTGCAATGGCAAGATGATGAGAGCGCACCTGTGAATGGCAGTCATAAGACTGATTGAGGCACATGTTCCTGTAATATCAAGTGTCCATATACGATGAGTGTAGAGACATTCAGCTTGATCTTTGCTTCCTGTGTCTACCACCTTCTCACATGGGTCATTATGAGTTATGAGTTACCTTCTCAGCCTGTGAATCACAGATGAAGGATTAGTTCTGGTTAGTGCATGCCCGATATCTGGTCAGGTGACACATTGCACAAATGGAGATACATGGCAATGTGTCATATTACCATGTGTTGCCCTGAAGGGGGATACAAATATTTGTCAGGCAGTGGCGCGTGTTGTTTATCACCAGCCATGATCGTGCCACTTGACATTCAGCAAAGGATCCTGACGCTTGCCACTCGATCGACTAATACCGCCGCCTCCACTGTGAGGGTGTCAAAGAACACACATCAATGGTGAGCATATCGTCCGATTAGACATAGATGGGGCACTAATCATGGTATATTTCGGCAGGATTGAACGGCTGCTGTATTATAGGATCTGTCTGGAAGGAGAGGAAGAGGTTCAGCCATTCCTTCAGTGTCTGCGCCAACGTCCCGGGCACGAGGAATTCGCACAGGAATTCATCAAATCCATATATCTTTGCGGTTTTCTGGAGGACTCGACCGTCATCGAGCTCCTCGGATGCTGCACCGGTATCACAAGCCTGTCTTTAGATTGTGTGATAGACGCATTCGTCCGAGATGCGTCCAGTCTGTGGCGTGCCCTCGATACTCTCCACCTCAAGTCGCTCAAGCTCCACGTTGATATTGATCTTCCAGATTCGATCAGCACGCTCACCGCATTCCGGAACCTCACGCATCTTGACGTCTGTACAGACCGAGTGCTGACACGACCGCACGCAGGAATAGAAGCTCTGACCTCGTTGACACACCTCTGTCTAAGTCTCTATCTCAACACCTGCGATCCCGCTGCACTCAATGGCCTTATCGGCAAGTCTAGCCTGCAACTGGTAGGGTTACGCGTGTGTTCGTCGCACGTCGACGTCCAAGCGTTCTTAGAACGTCATTCCATCGCCGATCGGCGAATCGTGCTGCTTCCAATGGAGGAGTCAATGTGGGATGGTTTAGGGAAGCATGAAACATCAATGTGGGAATTGGCAGAGGCCCAGCTTCGGCTGCCCACAACACGAAAACGTGAGATTGCTCTTCAGGCGCAGGTGTGACTCGTCCTAAATTCTTCATACAGGACGGCATCGTTGTGTCTCAGACATCGCAATTGACAACGCATATGCAGACTATTACAACGAGGACCAGGAATCTGAGGACGAGGACAGCTGTATGTACGTTGCTGCTAGGACTAAAGGAAGTCCATAAATAGGTCGATCTTATGATCTCATGCATACCTGGAGAGGCTGGAGACTTGAACGATGGATTGCGCACAGACTGTCATGTAAACATTATATATATGCCCACTGCTACAATGTCTCATCGTTGATGCTTTCCATAACATCCAGTGCTGATTGCTTGAAGACGGAGTCAGTGATATTTCCACGTTGCGCAGTTTGCGCGGTGCGCGTTTCAAGTGACCCGTTCTGGCCGTAGCCTGCGCGTTGCCTCGAAATCTGCGTTTTGCCTTGAAGTCCACGCGTTGCCCATTCAAATTGATGACCTGGGGCTCTCACCATGTAAATCACTTGCATCTAGGACACACCTCCTGAAATTCGATAGTGAAAGGGCATCAATGGCAACATACATTGTACGGTAGTTCCTTAATGGAGATGGAGTTGAGTGACTCTGGAGACTTTCAGACCAACTACAAAGGCAACGATACGCTGAAGATCTTCAAGACACCAATGGTCAATGGTACGTCTGCGTTCTATTCCACTTTCGGACTCGGACAACAGAATTAACAATTGTGCATCTAGCCAAACGTACTCACACAGCACTCTCCCCTGATGAATCGCCGACACATACGAGAGTAGCAGTGAAAACGCTCAAGAGCGGTGTCTCTGATGCCTTGGTAACATAAATCTGGATTGACGATTTTGTTCATTAGAAACAGCTGTTTTCCTGTCTTCGCAGTCCTCTCCTTCACTCACTAGCAGTCAGCTGAGCATTCCGAGTGTACCAGCTACATATGCAACTTCCCTGAATATCCCGTCCAGCTACAACTATCCCTGTGAGTGAAGATGATATCGTGTGGCGCAACCAGCCTCAACCCGATGACCATTTGGCACCGGTAATTGTCAATCCCTGGGAGTCCGAATATATGATCAGGCCAGTCGATTATCTCTTTTAATGCTTTCACATTTCAGTGTTTTGTCTACGTGGTTAATCACTCTGTTTCTGTTTGTCTTGCACTATACTTCACTACTGCAGGATGATGCTTACGATACGAGTCTTTGAACCATATAACTCAGGCGTCGACAACTAATGATTTTGACTGTGATTACATGTACATATGACGAGGACAATAGTACCCCTGCTTTGCTTTTTACTGTTGACTGATTTCGGACGTGCCAGCAGTAAGGGGGACATGATTAGAAGATGATGCAATCACACAAAAGCGACTAGCAAGCACTTGAGAGCAATGTGTGCAAACTTCGCAAAGGGCATCGCGCAGACTTCAAGGCACAGCGCAGGCTACGGCAAGAACGAGTGACTTGACACGCGCAAGACGCAAATATTTCATGTGCAGGTATATAATCATAGACAATGACGATGTACACAGTGTGGTCTATCGTAGTTGGAGGTATCGGCCATATTACATTGATGTTCAGTTCATACAGGCTCTGTCGAATTACACGTTGTGAGCATATCTACGGTCGAAATGTAACATTGGACGTATACATGCGTGACAAAATTAACAGACATACTCATCGTTCGACACTGATATGAGGGGCATGACGCTCGAGTGAAACCTACATGTTGCTATCGTTAACGATTTCTCTGATCTTCTCCTTCAATGATGCGACGTATTCGCTCCTCGCGTGCTCATCTCGTGACATGACATCCGTGAGCCTCTCGAGCTCCTGCTGCTGACGTTTCGAATCCGCCTCCAGCCTCTCAACGTCGTCGCTCAGTACGTCCACCATCACGCTCTTATACTCATTCTCCTCCTCAAGGGCACTGATATGCCTGCGGTATCGTTCGATCTCTGCTTGATCCCTCGACCGATCGAGTCCAACATGCCTCAGCTGACGCTGCAACCGGTCGATCGTCTCCACAAGACCCGCGGCATACTGCGCCATGCGAGCCTCAGGACTCGGGGACGTGCATATGTGACCCTCATCCTGATCCGCAAATGTGAGAGAGATCAGACTGATGCAGCAATCTAACGAATGACATACCATCTCAAAGTCCCGACCAATCGTCAAACGACGTCCGTCACGCGTGTTGGATGAGCGAGATATGAGACCTTGACCCATGCGACGTTGAGTGTTGTTGCGAGGCATAATGTTGACGTTATCGCAAGTGTGTGATATCAGTGGTATTGGAAGTCGTTGATATCGTTCAGCAGTGTATCAAGCAAGGGAAGGGATGGCAATCAGTGATTCCATACACGTGACACATATATCTGTTGTTGTGGCTGCATCTGGTTGAGTTTGTTTGGCCTTGCCCGTGGTGGCGTGGTAGGGCGCATCAACATCGTCCATGTGTTTACGAGCTGACTCACTGAGTCGGCACGATCGAAATGGTATACACTATCAGCTTGACTGCGTTGTGGTAAGTGTACAAGTCTTTATTCAATCGACGTACATGCCCATTGCCACCTTGCAACGCACCAGGGGATGGTAAACTGTATACACCATCTGGCGATCAGCGACGTTGCAAATACACACGTGTCTTGAATCGTCAGACATCCCAATTGCGACCTTGCAATACACCAAGGGTTGGTCACTATGTGGCAAATCATGTTCTGTATGAAAATGGTAGCGTTGTAAGTATCAAAGTCAGTTAGCAGTGGTCATACATACCAATGACCATATCGCAATGATTGAGATCCATCCGTCTGATACTATCTCTCCCTGGCCTGCCAACACGATCACAGGTATATATCAGCACCTCCCAATGCATGTTTCGCAGATCAGTGTGGTATTCATTATATACATAATCATTGTCAACATTTAATGACATGGTTCAGGGGGATCATATTGTCCCATTCCAGCATCAATGAAGGTTCCTGTCCGAATGTTAGCATGTGGCCTTCTGAAACAGCAATCACAGGGATGGTGCGGGCTGATGGAGCAACATCCATGTGAGACACATCACATGCGGTGCACGTCGGGACGAGTTACACGATCTGTGTGTGATGAGTGTGGTCAGCGACTCATCACGCGCAATTCCCGCATGTGAAACTCAGACACACATACTAGATGCATCCTCATTTGCATTGCAAGTGTGAGACATGGCATATTGCGAATCAGGTGTGGTCTGGACATGCGTTCCATACATTTGGTTAGCAGGGCTTTCACACTGAAGCAGACACCATCGCAGATCATATAGTAGCTCATGGCGAACCACACCCCTGTCAGTAGAACACCCATGCCCCCATTGCTTCACATCAAGCAATACAGATTGGATCATGATTGACTCAGTTGTATGTACCATTGCCAATCACACCCCCTAGCCATCCACTCCTGCATATGTTGCATTGTCACATGGAGTGAATGCGATATACATGCATATATTTCCTATTGACATTGTCTACCTACATACATCGCGCAACGCACTCTACCATATATATATTGTGATGATATCCGCGGACGAGATGTTAGTACGAGTATGCTTGCATGGGGCAGCATGCTCTGAAGAGGCACGAGGTAGGAGCCCACAACACATGGCCAGCATTGAGATTCCACGCTCAGAGGCAAGACCTCACGCCATGCGCAGACACCCAGACAGTAAGGCGAGGAGACAGCGTCACATGGCCACCGTCATCGACAATGAACGCCCATGGAGGCGAGATACCACTGACGCTGCTCATAGTAGAGCCAGACAGCACGCGAGGAGACGAGAAAGAGGCTAGAGGATAGCATCATGTGGTCAGTGTCATCGACACTGATCGCCCATAGAGGCGAGGCACCACAACGCTACTCATGGACCCAGATCACAGGCATGGAGACGAGACATAGGTCGGAGACATCACATGGCCATCGTCATCGACAATGAACGCCCATAGAGGCGAGACACCAGAGGCTGCCAAAAAGCCAGAGCACAGGCGTGAAGACGACACAACGGTAGGAGACAGCGTCACGTGGCCACCGTCATCGACAATGAACGCCCATGGAGGCGAGACACCACAACGCCGCTCATAGTAGAGCCAGGTCAAAGACATGGAGACGAGACAGAGAGGTAGGGGGAGACAGCGTCAAAAAAGTGGCCACCGTCATCGACAATGAACGCCCATGGAGGCGCGATACCGCTGACGCTGCTCATGAGACGAGTTGGAGAAGGATAGCCATCGTCATCGACGATGAACGCCCATAGAGGCGAGAAACCACCCATAGATCATGGTAAGAAAGAAAGAGTGAAATGTGGCAAAGGGCGGTATATGAACTTCACATCACGTGACTTTCTCACGCCACAGCCAAACCACCGGACTTTAATAGGTTCTAACTTTTAAAAGGTCCGTGACCTGCCTACAGTCATTGCGAACACATGAATCGGAACGTAGTCAACCGGACATATATAGGGAACTGCACGGGTATACTCCCGGGTGTGGGCAGTCCGACACGTCCCCGTACACGCGGTGCGGGTACGGGTGGTCTTGCGATGAACGATGCAGTAGAATATGCAAGACCTTGATACCCCTGTCCATACTCCTTAATGTGATACCTCTCATCTTCACCTCGTTCACACCCATGTTATGCTCTCTATTATGGCCTGCACGACTCCTCATATATTACAGACTACCTATTTTATGTCCGAACTTGTCTCTTCATCCAGCCCTGCACCTTTGCGGGCTAAGTTCTAGATACATCTGAGCGTGTCTCGTGGCTTCGGGTGTCTTATTCTCTGCATCTTAATGGATGATTCTGCTCTCTGATGCATCTTTCATACGTGATTACCGTATAATACACCATATGGGAATAGCGAGTGATGAGGATGATAACACAGATATAATGTGATTTGGCTGAGTCAGGAGGAATGGTGCGAATGCAAATTGCAATGCTGCTGTGCTTCTGCGTCTTCGAGGATCACCGGTCTGATCTGGCTGAACCAAAAGACGTAGAACCATAAGAAAGAGATACAAGTGAAGGTAATGCTCTTGACGTCCTCTTGGTCCACTCCCATAATGCGTGACGATTGCGAACGAACGCTGAAGGTTAATACACTGTGGTTCATGATGTCCTACCTATTCTAGATCGCAGTGAACCACCACTGCGATCTAGAATAGGTAGGACATCATGAACCACAGTGTATTAACCTTCAGCGTTCGTTCGCAATCGTCACGCATTATGGGAGTGGACCAAGAGAATTAATGGATATCTGACGGTATCAACAGTGGATGTCATATAGACAAATGCGAGCCACAGCCATAACGATGGGCCAACGTCACACATCACATGTCGGACAATACAGTACCATAGACCTAATTATAATATTGAATGGACGCACCACACTTAGATCGTCCAAAGGACCATAGTGTATGAGTGTCAACAGCTGTGGTCGATGGCTGGCTTATGTAAACCGTAGACAACATATAACGACACTCGTCTCACTGCTAACTCGCATCTTCACTATCACCATAATCATACACTATCTACCTACACAATCGCAACTAGATATGTCGTCTTCTACCTTGAAACGTAGCCTGCCCTTGGACCTGACCCCAAGCAAGCAAATCAAGAGGATGAGGTCGCGATCCCCCTCCTCCCAGACCTCCTCAATCGAAGTAAGTCTGCAAACACCTAGTGACGAATGAATGAATATTAACGAGAGCTCTCGAAAGCTGGAGGACGTGTTTTACACGTCCAAGTACACGCCCCCGAGAGCATCGCTCAAGACGCACAGCGACCACCACGGGCGCATGACATTCCAAGACATGGAACGCTACATCGAGCAACTCGAGGGCGAGCGTGTCAGGGATCGAGAGCTCCTCGAGGAACTGAAAGAAGAACATTGGACTACCATCACTGCGACACAGCTCGAGCATGAAGAAGAGCTCAAGACATATAAGGCCCGGATTGACGACCTGCAAGCCACCGTCAACCACCAAGCGGCAATACTAAACATGATCCGAGACGATGTCGAGGACATTCAAGACAAAACGGATGGTGAGAGAAGGGAGTTGGAGGGCATTGTTGAGCGGTTGATCTGGGATGACAAAAAGAGGTTCACTGCACTGGACATCGTCAAAGATCGCATCACTGACTTGTTGGAGAACGCTTAGGAGCTGTATGAATACATATACTATACCAAGATTCTCTACAATACTAGGACTATCCAATACATATGATATTATCAGTCAGAACACGTCTACAATATCGCAAGATACAAGGATGCACGGTCCATCCCACAGGAGTCGGGCTCAATGGTTCACCGATAAATGCATGACCAGCAAACACCTGCCAATGACATATGATGGAAGTAGCATTGTATACAGGTAGACAACACTACTGTGGCACACTCCGGTACATGGCCTAAAAGTCTATCGAACTACAGAACGGTACTGCATCCTTCATTTGTTCCTCTTCGCCGTAAACAACGCAAGAAGCGCCGCCCGATCAACAAGAGGGCCTGGAATATACTGATCGCCACGATACAGGAGATCTCCAGCACGTACACGCGTGGTCACACCGAGATACTCGAATACGATGTCAGCTGCCGCCTTGGCAGGACTCTTTGTCTCTGTATCAGCTGTAGACTGCGCACGACTTCCCTTCGCGCGATACTGCAGTGCCTTCGTTGCCATCATGCAAATGCTGAGCAGCGGGCGTGTGTGAAGGGCTTGTGACACATTCAGTACGACAATTGCAATACGAGACTGAAATCATGCCTACCAATCCTGTGTGAAAGAAACGGAATGGCGATGACCATTCGACGCAACGTTTCCAACGCGTGCTCCATGTCCTGGTTGGTGGTCGTTATCGAAGCCTCAGAGTCGATGAATCGGGACAATTCCGTCAGGTGCATGCAGGAATAATTATAAAAATGCCCCCCGGTCGAAAATGATGGAGTTGGCGTATATACCGCGTGAATGAGGCCAGGTGGAAGTATCCTGAGTGACTGCAATATCAGCAGCGCATCCAACACATGAATCAAGGCTTACAGCAAATCTCCCGGCTTGAGTGTGATCACCTCACCATTGCAGTTCTTGTGTATCCATGCTTTGTGCGTTGAATAATCCGCGAGCTTCACCGCGAGGTTGCGAAGTTGGACTCGATCGTTCCCTCCGTTCTTTAACCGGAATATAACCCAAAACTTGATTCCTACCTCCATCCTAATCCACGTCAGGGTCCCCTCCGCATCGTGATGGGGATACGTCACAAATCCCGGATGATGCAACAATCCCCAGCCTTTTGTCGTAAAGTTTTCGGGATGGACCTTGGCCAGTATGGGAACTGTTGTGGTAGTTTGGTTCCACCCGTGTACGAGTCCATGATCAAGAAGCCTGTTCGATCAACTTATCGATTATTTGATGGTCGTCTACAAATTGACACATGCCTCAATTGCTCTGGCAGGGATACATGAGCAAGTGGAATATCTAGGATGCACTGAATCTTGCTCGGATCATTCATCGATGCCAGGAATGATCCGATCGTCGAATTGATGTGTGGGGTAGCAGGCTCCGAGACTCGCTTCTTTACATCTATCAGTTGGATGAATGATATATTGAATCGGCGAGCAGATCAATGCGTACCGTGAACTTGCACTTCACGATGCGGGGATATCCCAAAGTTTACATCCAGATAGTGCATGCTGAGCCCAGAGGGTGCTGAAGTGAACGGAACGCCTGTAATCCTCACGCATTTGTTGAACGATAGCATATCGGATATGGTGTTCGTGACATCATCGGATGTGAGAATATCACTAGCAAGGTGGTGTACATGTGCAGACCAGCGATTTGATTGTGGGAGTCGCGCCATGTATCTGATGAGTGGGATATCAACGTCCCGACACACGTTGACATCATCCAGATCGAGTATCATAGGCAGAACGGTCTTGTGACCATCCTGCCATGTAATGCAAGGGCTGTCTTTTAGCACTTGGGTACCAATCACACCAATTGACAGGTCAAGTGGCTTGCTCGACGACATGATGGTTGAACGCAAAGGAACAATACGGTAGGTCACGACCCGATTAGGGAGCATGTGAGACGATCAATTATTACTCAATGGACCGGACCATGAAAATGTTCGAAAAGGTCCGACACTGCACTCCAGTAACCTGGTTAAAGACGTGTCGCGTGCTGAGCGTTAGTTCGGGTCAGTTAGGCAAGGCCTTGTAGTGCGTGGGGCATTCAATTTGCACGGACTAGCAGTTAGCCATGCATTGTTCTGCAATAGGCTGGAGTGGTATCGCAACATCACATGTAACGTCTAAGTGTATCTCCATGATGGGGATAACTCGTTTGCCCGTCACCCTGTTGACATCAACCTGCGTAACTATGACCTGATTGTCACAGTCTCTGTAGATATCAACGATGTACAATATTTTCAGGACATGGTGTAGATAGTGAGACCGATAGCATTCAGATTGTAGGCACGCTGGCTGACTTGAGTTCCCATAATCAATATATATACAGTCGCTAGTACTGAAAGCTCGACTTTCAGTAACTCTACCTTTGGTGTAACGGTGATGAGGCGCGGCAGCTGACCAGTGTGCACAGATACAATGTTCCAAATTCTGTCATTGAATGCACGTCACTTGTAAAATGGCATGAACATGAGGTCAGCGAGATCTTGCATATCCTGCATCTTATGCCAATCTGACCAGTGCATGTTCCTGCGCTGCCAGCAATCCATCAAGCTGCAGTGGTCCGGTTCCGAGTTGCAAGAGTGACAAATGATGGCAGGATCTCCTCTGGCATATTCATGATCACAGGTATAACGAAGCGGGCAATGGCGGGTGCTGAATATTGGCTGGAGTGACCTATAAGAATACACAACAGAACCATCCTGGGTTATATGATGTTGTCATGTTGAGGCGCTGCACCTAATGAGCATAATTGAGTCGTGCATATCACTTGCCCATCAGAGGAGCGTTGTAATGCCACTGACAGTGAGAACCCATAATCTTTAATATCTTGCCAGACCGTCAGCGTCAGGCAATAATTCACTAACAGGAGCATCAAATGCACACCACTATTTGATTGATATCATGCTGAAAATACTCCATGCTGTATGGTAATGTAGGAATTGCATGAGATCTAAAGGCATACTCGACTCTACTCATATAATGTCCGAAAGATCTGACATAGGTTGGTCATGGACGTGCGTAGCAGTGATTGGCATCTACATCATAACGTCGGTGTCATTTTCCGGAACCACGTCTACCTGACTCATTAAGTTGTGTGACTAAAGAAGATTTCGCACTTACTGCATATGTATCTGGAGGTTTGGACTCAGATGTATCATCTGTCACGGCTCCTTCGGTGAGTGGGACTGTCTCAACGCTCAATGACGGCGCAGATGGCTCGCTTGCACCACGCGAGATGTCTCCAACGGTGTCCAGATGTTCAATTGGTGGTAGAGACAGCGAGGAAGGTCTCGAACGCTGACCCGGTGAAGCGTCACTGTCAGGGACCAGAACAACTGGGCTTGCTGGCAGGCGACAGACCCCAGTGATCGAGGGAGAGGGAGGTTGTTGAATTCCTCCAGGAATGTCATTGTCGACACCAGAGATCTGAAACTGATCCTCTTGCGCACCTGACAGTGGTGCTTGGATAGGGTCATCGATGTCATGATGCGACAT
>QLOO01009319.1:0-22736 GCA_003313855.1 Suillus sp. MG131
CCCCCATGGATAAAGTTAAATAGACCAAGGCCATCCAGACACGCCTCCCCATACAACAGAAAAAGCGGTCCCATGAGTCACGCACACCGTGAACTCAACCTCACCGTCATCTCGCAAAGTCTCACTGTGCGAACGACTCAGAAATAGAGGCTAAGCCACAGGATAGGCAATCACACCGTCCCGTCTGCATGTAACATGTCGGACACAGGAATAACCACAAGGGCGTCAGAAGACAATGCATATATTGGTCCATACTAGAGATGGAGGTGCATACGCGTGGTGATGATCGCAAGGATAAAGAACTGCGAGCTGTATGTGTGTTTGGAGGCATTGTTAGCTGGAATCTGTAAAAGGCGCATACTCTTCAAAAACGGGGTGGCGTGCATACTGAGTGCGAAGAGCATCAGTAACCCAGTCATAAGGATTATAGGAGGTTCGCACACTTGAGAAAATAACATGCACATGAGGCGTTCACGGCTGCAAGAACAATAAGCACCGATACATACGTTTGTCTGCATGCAGATCGCATATATAGTAGAATATATTGTGCCTCACCAGGATGGTGTATGCACACAGGGCCACTGACCATTCGCCAACTCCGCATGGCATGTATGGGTGTGAGGGAGACCTGTCATGAGAGCATCGGTTAGCGCGCATCCAGAGCATATTTAGGCTCCCAATTCCTGGCGATATACCCAATTCAAACATAAACAAGAGAAGATACAGCATAGAGAGTTGGACGCTTCAAGAGATCCGGTAGCTGCCTGTGATCCCTGGAGTTGCACTGGTGGAGCTGTGAAATCGAAACTGAACTGTCACGGAAGCATCTCGACATTCGCATGTTGCTGAATCACGAATAGTCGAAGACCTCTCATGATGAGCCCAGGCGTTCATACATCTTGCGTGTATCATGACTCATGTTGTATCACTGCTTTGCAATTTCAAACATCCCCTTGGGTCCAATCGAGGGAAGGCCCCTGGATGGGCTTTCCCTTTATGCTTGAACACATGTTTTGATCAGTCAAGGTAGGAACGGATATCGTACATCAGTCTCACTTCGGCGATGCAAGCGCTCGATGGTGGCGTATCTGGCATGGATGTCATAGGTGGTCACTGCTCACGTCTACCAAACTGGCTGTTCGGTCACATCCGATGATCATCTGATAGCATGACCCTAGTACTAGCTGGTTGATGTCTTCAGCCAACCTTAGCTACAGATTCGCAGTTACCGCCGGGTCCCATCAGGATGATGTACTAATTGATTCAGTACACACATGGTCAACATTACTAGTAGGGCAGACATACCTGCTTTGGTTGCATTGCAGCACGTGTAAATGCCATACAGAAACTTGGATCTTGATTTGAATCGTGCAAGAGAATCTGTAAACCGCACCACTGCCTCACAGGGTTTACGATACCAATACTAATGTCATTGTCGGGAACTGCAACAAATACATCACATCTTCCTTGTCATGCTGACACATGAGTACCTCATGACGGTTATGATACCGTGTCGAGACGTGCAACAAACATGGTGAGACGAACACACCGACATTTCAGACGAAAAAAGGAATGACGTTGTCACGTACGTATCCGAGTCGTAGCAGATACAACAGGTAGTTGCAACACACAGCATGACGGCGGTCAAGTACGCATTGTGATAATATAGAGACAGTATCCAAGCGTGCACTATACCGCTGACCAAGGGTGGCTGACGAGCTCCTGCACTGATAGCAAGGCCTGATAGCGTACATCGGGGTCTGGATGGGTCATGAGCTCCATTGCGCGGGCTTTGGCTCCCAAGTCTGTGATTATCCTGCGGAAACGATTAGATTGATGCAATGTTCAGGCTCATATGGCCTTGCTTACTTCTTTCCTCGTTCATAATGCTTCACATACTGTCCAAGATCGTGAACTGCAACCGCCAGGACTACGGGATCATCGGAGCCCAGTAGTCCGATGAGGGTTCTGAGGTAGGGATTAGCGATTGAGTAATTGACATAGAAGGCTGGCATTACTTCAATTGCTCATAGTCTTTATCATTCAACCTTGATGCATTTTCCCGCCAGAAGGCATCTGACTCGTGCACTGGTGTCCACGACAGATGGCCAGATGCCAGTTCAGACATGTACTCATCGTACGTCCTGTATCCCATCATTCAGTGAGATATAGAAGCAGTATCAGCATACTCACGTCAAGCTTTCAAAGTTGCGTTCTAGTTCATCTCTGACGTACTGTACGTCCTCCAAGATGTCCTCGTCAGACCATTTGCGAGTTGAAAGGTTCTTGGAGAATGGAAGAAGCTGTGCGACAAGCATAGCCGGAAGATTCTCGGAAGGCGCCTTCGTAATCAAATTCTTCGAGGACATCAGGGTCGAACATGGCCGAAGAGAGAAAACATGCGCTTACACTAAAAGTGGCAATGATAACACGAATGACTTTCTCTTTAACGGCGGCTTGTGCCACTGTGATTAACAGAGGTATGATATCGTATTTCCTTCAAAACTTTAAGAAAGTCCCATGATGACGCGACTCGAACCCTCACTTGTTAATCTGTTCAGCGACATCTTGCTCGAATGAAAGCAACCAAATGCAGAAGATGACTTGGTAGCTCATCTGAGGGCCAGGCTTATGGCGAAGGATCTCGACGAACCTTTTCGATCGGGTAAGGCGCAAACTGGTAAGCGATGTTATAAGTGCTCACCCTGCTAATATTCCAGGAATGGCCCATACTGCCCTGCGGCATTCTGGACGAGCGAGAAGAGACTCTAAGCACTGAACCGCGACGTCACGCTTGTTTTGTGACTGGCTCTGCACGAGCGATGCAAGAACCTTGAGGAATGGCTGAAGGTGTTGGTGCTGAAGGGGAGTTGATTCCGAGCTGAGCAGATATGACGTCAATAATGGACTCGGGCAAGTCAGATCACGCGCACCCCAATAGCACGGTCAGTATCTGAGCGGATTTGAGTTGAACAAAGTCATCTTGAGCTTCCAGGGTTCTGACACCAGGCTATTAGTTTTACAATCAAGTGACAGACGCCAAAGACGCGTACCTGATTAGAGGGGCATAAGGGAGATCGGGATCAGATTGAGCGGCTCTCGCGAAGAGCGGTATCCGCTCGTCATGATCTACAGACATAGGCTTCATGTATTTCGTCACAAAACATTTGTAATGAAACATACCCAAGAGTGCATCTGCGATTAAGACCAGGAGGCATTGCATGGTATCGACCCTTTGCAGCTTCTTAAGAAGCCGAAGATATAATAGGGCATATGTTTGGCCATCCGACAGATGGATAGACTCGACCTTTGCCCTGGGCTGTCTGTCCACCTTCTTAATGAGAGCCAGCTCCTCTGAGGTCACCAGTTCGGCACGTTGGTATCCCTGAGTCCAAGATGAGTGTCATGCACTAATGAAATCTGGTTGACGGACCTCCCATGGAACAGGTTTTGACCTTATCTTTGCGGAACTCTCGTCCAGATGTGCATTAGAAACTAGGGAAAGGGACATCGTTGCCCAACACAAGCTTGTGCCCAGACGCTACCTCTTCGCGTCTTGCGCCTTTGGTCCATTTCACACGCACATGGAGGGTTGCGACCCCCCATTATTCTCACTTCAATTGAATTCCGGATCAGTTTTAGTTCTGTCCAGGTAATGTTCTCAAGAACAGTGTTGTTGTCGTGCAAACGTGCACCCAAAGGTACGTGACATCCTTTTAATCTTTCTGAGACCTTTTGTAACATTTTTTGCAGCATGTCTCCTTCGCAGACTCGCGACCGAGGCTTCTGCGGCACCTAAGGTCGCGCAAGTGGATGCTGCATTGTCAAAGAAGACTGCACGGCCCAACTTACACACCGGAATTATCCTGAACCGATCCCCCATAATAACACGAACACCAACTGCCTTCGAGAAAGCATACTATGCCTACCAAGCCCGCATCCACCGCGCGCTGCACAACCCATTTCCTTACGATTTTTACTTTAAACAGGGTTCACCTCTAGAAGCGCGATTCAACATAGAAGAGCGGAGACGCGAGCGCAAGGCGTTTGGTGCGCCTTTTGGGGTGCAGACCGGGGAGACGAGCGAGGCTGAAAAACTTGCCGAGGCTACTATGCGCGATGAGGAAGAGGCCATGCCGCGTGTTCATGAAGCTGACACTAACTCGGACTTCAAAAACCTGCATAGACGTGGTCAGCGAAACCTATACCTATTACTACAAAAGCAGGATAATGGGATGGCCGTATGGAAGTTCCCTCAGGGAAGTGTGGAGGGGGGAGAGCTTTTGCACCAAGTCAGTAAATTGATCCCTCTCTGGGTTACTTCTCCTTATACCCCCCCCTATCAGGCGGCAACCCGTGGGCTTGAAGTCGAGTGTGGAAACAATATGGATACTTGGATAGTCAGTCGCAATCCAATAGGCGTCTTCCACCCTCCATCATCAGCCAGCACAGGCGGCACTGAGAAGGTTTGCCCTGCTTCTTGGGCTCCGCATCTCGTACTGACAGGTCTGCAGGATGTGGTCTTCTTCTATAAAGCACATATTATGGCTGGTCAAGTCCGCCCAAACCGAACGCATGCACAAGACTTTGCTTGGTTAACCAAGGGTGAGATTAAAACCCGGGTGGATGAGAACTACTGGTTAGGCATCAAAGATATGCTTTCGGATTTCTAACGTATATTCCCTATATTATTCTACCCATCGATATATCATCTGGTGCTCCACCGCACCTACTTAGGGGCAGAGATAGCCCGGCGCATCTCCGGTCGCTTTTGTGCATCGTCGAATCTGCGTACTACCACATCGCACTTCGTGCTCTTGCAAATGTGCTTGGAATTTGCCTTTACGGCATCTGAAAATAAGTTAAGGCCAGCAGCACGTTCTACGACATCAACTTAGTGCAGCACATCAGCTATGCGCCCAATAATGAAAGTTTTGCACGCATACCTGGTATGACGAAACTCTCCAAGGGTGCATCGTCGGGAATAATGGCATTCGGGAGCACAAATGCGCCCGTAGAAATTTCTAGCGCGTCTGGCGCTGAAGGTGACAAAGGTCTTGAGGCTAGCACGACTTTGGCAAAATGCGTCGGAACTGCAACGTTTGGCGGGGAACCAATAACTTCATACGTCTGCAAAAAAGTGAATCATAACGATAAATAACGTCCTTGAGAGCCTAGACTGACCACGCGGAATTTACCATCTGCATCTTTTCGGGGGAGATACAGTGGGACGGTAAAGACGTAAACATCAGAAAAAGACCCTGTGAGGCGTCTACACCAGTCTTCCAAGTATGCCCAATCTACAAAGCAATCAGCTTCTGAGACTTCTTCTGTATCACCTACTTACAATGCCGATTGAAGCCAACGCCGACTTGAGGCGCGATATTCGACAGTAAGAACGTCTCATCCATAGCCTCCTGAGAGAGCTTGGCGTCTGCAGCAGGAACCCTTCGAACTAGTCAAAATCTGCCCTTTCAGAAAAGCTCGACGTACGCACATGTGTCCACGATCATACCCGCTTCGGAAGTAATCTTGCAGCTTCGCGCGGAAAATTGCGGGGAGAGACTCATCCTCCATGAACGTCGAGTTTGAGCGGTCGGGTGACCCATCCCCTGAGGGACGCTGCTGACTGGATTTGCCAAGAGATGCGAGAGTGAGATGCTCTGCAGTCTACGAGCGCTGTGTTAGTCAATAACTGCTGAAGTATAGAAAAATAACTTACCCATGCCGGGTGCCTCATTCTCCGGTCATACGCGGCAGTATACGCTTTACGAACCAGGAGGTCCGGTACAGGACCTATTCAGAACCCAAGTTCAAGCGAGAGAAACAAAGTCGTTATCATGTAGCACATAATTCACCTGGGTGACCGTATTTTAAGACCGGAGACGACAGTGCAGAGGCTGTCACAGCATCTGAGAGTTTTGCGCCACCACTCTGGCCCATTTCAATCATTGGAGGGGCAACGGACGCGTTGGCCGAGGTGGTTATAGGGATTTGCCTCTTCCTGGAGGCCACAGCGCTGACCACACCCCCTCCTACTACTGCGCCGACCGCGAAGCATGCGGCGTGGATGATAGCTGCGCTCGGCATTTGTGAGCTAGCCAGAACACTGGTTTTGTGGAATTTGAAGTAGATGTGAAGAAGTGGTGGACGTGTCTCAATCCCACTCGCGGATCACTACTCCAAAGTTTGTTTGGCAAAAACCTTGGAAATATAAATAACTGACGTGAGTATACTGTCCCGATGAAAGCATGAGACCTATGTGCATCAAGCAACATATATTTACAAAGTCAATCAGGCCTATGATATGTATAAAATGGTCGGAGCAAGAGAATCCAGAGAGGAAAGCAGAGGTGTAAAGAGAGCGATCCGGACAACGAAAGTACAAGGAATTACGAGTAGGGAAAGTCGACTTTTGAGAGATGGAGGATACGTAGGTGTAATTGCTTTGATGGTGCGGTATACAAAAGAAATTCAGAACCAGGAAACCATAACAACGAAAAGAACCAGCAAGCAATCAAGCAGCGGGAAGAATAATTAATACGAGCACCGTCTAACCCTGCTGTACACTCAAAAGCATTGATGAGAAAGGCCTGTGGGTGTCTGTGGGGAGATCTATATCTCCAGCGGCTCGTGAGATCTGGCTTCTAGTCCGTTGCCACGAGTCTGGTCACTGTTCGTTCCACGACGCAGACCAAAGCCGCCTACGCCAGGGCCTCGTGGTTGTCTGACAACACTACTACTCTCATTAAAGCTACCGCCATTCATATTCATCCCAGCGACGCTGGATGGCAGGCTGGGAACGGGCGGGATCGCAGAGCTACCAAAGTTGCTGCCAAAGAGCGAACCGAACCCACCCGGAGAGCGACGAGAAGGGGAAGCAATCGTTGCATAACCTTCCCTAATATTGCCATTCGACGCGCGAGTGGCCAAGCGGGGTGCTTGGGTATGCAAGGTTTTCATATCGGGCATCGACTTCTTCATGCGTAAAGAGCTTGCAAGCTGCGATTGTGAGGAAGTTGCAGAGAGATATGCAGATGGGGCGCGCGACAGGGTCGCAGCCTGAGCCCTTTGAGTCTGTTGATTCAATGATCAGGGACCGACTAAAAGCTTGGCATATAGGGAAGCACCTACCCTGTTAGGATCAATGCGAGTTACGACGGCGTACCTTTCATCGCCTTCTCCAACCGAATAGTGATATACGCCCAACTTCTGGGCAATCAGGTGAACAACCCTCCTTTGCTTGGGTGAGAGCGTCCTCGAAAAAGCGAGTTCATCCCTCATTCTGTCGTCCTTGAAAAGTAAGATGCGAGAATAAATTTCCAAAGTAGAAGGATCATTGAGATCCAGTTCATTAGAGGACGAAGACTTTTCCGATGGATTTGGTGTCGCGGGGGCAATTGGAGGGGATGAGGCGGGGTTAAATGGCTGAGAGATTGGAAGATGAGGTAGGGGCGGAGGTGAGTACTGTTGTTGTTGATAGGCACCAGAAGAGAAGGATCGCTGCGGGGTGAAAGTGGGGGCCGTGACGGGACCAAAATCGTCGTATGCTTGGTGAATTGCCTGTTGCTCCTTTTCGAGTTGCATAGAGCGCATTCGCCTGATAGCCTTTTCCCTTTCGATACGCTCCTTTTCTCCGGCTTGAAGGACTTTCTTGTACTCAACACGAAGCTTACGGCCTTGGACATCGAAGCCATTCAAAGCAGCCACGACTGCGTCAGCGTCTGCCGCTTGTCGGAAATTGGCAAACGCGAGACCACGGAAAGAGCCTTGTTGATCCAGGTGATAGTTAAACGCGTAGGGAGTAGGAATGGACAATGAAGCCTAAAACAGAGACATTAGTAGGATCTCTTGGTGAAAATTATGATGAACTCACAATGATATCTAGGAGGGTCTCGCGCTTGACGTTGAAAGGAATGTTCTTGACGACGATGGCGGTTGGTATAACTTCATCGTCAGCATTTTGAATAGGCGTCGAGGGAGCAAGAGCAGATGCTTGTAGATGACCCAAAGGGGGAGAACTACCGGAGGAGGAGAAATCTGAGTTGTTGTGAGGGGATAGAGAGCGATTATCAGGGATAACCATTGAGTTATCGAGCCATTGCTAAGGAACGATTTTAATATTATCATCTTTTGAAAAGAAAACGACTTACGGTGGGAAGACCAGCACGGCTGGGCTTCATCTTGAGAGGAGACGGACCCATATTGCCTAGAGGATTAAACTGGCTTGAAAGTTGCTGGTTTGGGCTGAACTGATACTGTTGCCTGTTGTCATAATCGTAATTGTCATGGAGGCGTTGAGATTGAGGATTGAGAGATAGAGAGCCGATGTCAGGCGTTGGAGGGCTTGTCATGATGGTCAAAAGAAAAGAATAAGATTGACCGTATATTCCAGGCTAGTCTTCGACTTGATAAACCAGTCGTAACGGCAGTTCGAGAAAAAAAAACAAGGCGAACAGACAAAAAGCGTATAAGAAACTCAAGGATGATGAACGCCGAAAATAAGGCTCGTGGCCAAACCAGAACACACCTCACGCCACCTTGATTTCTATGTCACTATATACTGGTACACGCTCTTAAGCTCTACTCTGTTCAAAATACTCAAACCACACAGCAGTCAAGGCTATACTATGATGGACACACGAACATCACGGACTGGCAACGTTACAGTCAATCCTTGGATCGAACAAGAATCAGAAGCAAAAGAATGACGAACCGGCATGGTCGTAACACGTGCATGCTTCTCTCGCTTCTCTATCAATAGTCGCCAAGTTTCAACACCAAAAACATCGACATCAATGAATTTCCATCGAAAGGTCGGAGCCGCTTAAGGGCATCAAATGAAACTGGTACATTTGGCATATAAAGGCGGCGCTGTGCGTGACCGTGCACGGACGGTGGCTGATCTTCACTGCACCTGATCCGACCGAACCAATCATCAGAAGCTGGCCAATCTGAAATGATTATCAACGCAAACGCAGTGTCGGAACCATCCAGGATATGGCATTCGAGGGAAGTGTTTCTTCACACCGGCGGCTTCTATTATTGTCCAGTCGACAGACCCGGCCATGAACGTTTGAACCTTCTGCTCGTAAGTAGGTGGACTAAAGTTGCGCTTTCCCAGGACGTCATCGTGTCCAGGACGATGGCCAGCCTGGGCAATGTCAGCATAAAATCACCCACACATGGGCGAGGCATACCATTAATATTGTGAGGTAGGACCACTTTAGACACTCATGGCAACCGCAGCAAGGGCGGCTAATGTGTCGCACGGCACCTCGAGGCCAAGGGCATGCCGGAACACGAATGCAGGTCGACGGCGAACCAGGTGGGAGAGCCAGAGATAGTGGTCGTACATGAGGACACGAAACACCATTTTAAGGGAGTGCAGATCTCCCGCATTGAAATCCGCAGCCATCGTCAGGACCGAACACGCAACTATGTAGATCAACCGAGGTTCGTACTAATCTATGCCAAAATATGCATCGAGCATCTTTGCATTTACATACATACCTCATATAAAATGCCTTGAGCACCGGTCTCGTAATAAAACAAAATACCACTCAGCCCAGCTGAGGAACCAAAAACCAACCCTAATGATACAGCTCTTCCACATAAACAACCCCAAGCTATAGACAGAATGCTGCAGGCTTTGGTAACGCGATTAGACTATCAATGTCCACTTGCACGCTAATGCTGCTCGAATGATTCCAAGGGCCACGAGTGCGGTGCCCCGATGTCGGCGACGATGATGTTGGAGTATGTGATGAAGATCTGTAGGTATCTGCGATCACTACATCCAGTGGTGGCAGGTCAGGGAATGTGAGCCGTATAGGATCTGCACGGCGTATGCGAGACTGGGGCATAGGGCCATGAGGGAGGATAGCCTCTGGTTGAAAAGCGGGGCAAGGAAAGGAAGGGAGGGTGTGTTTTGGAGTAGCGCGTGGTGGGAGAGGTCCCTGCACGAGACGGAGAGCAGAAGGAGGTGCACGACGAGGGCCTCGGGGCATGGTTACAAGCGAAATGAACAAGTCGATCTCTGCAGTTGATTTAATGATTTTAATCGTCAAAAATTAAGCGAAAGTGAGGACTAACCAAATGAATGTCTTTATATACTGATAACAACAAAATACAAAACACAAACGTACTTAAGGATAGAGGACAAAGAGTGACACGTAGTTTCGACAAGACCAGCAAAATCGAAATATCCACAGGTGGAATGAATGTGGTTCAAGGTTAAGCGTCTAACAATGGCTGTGTCACAACAAGTCGGCATTCCACATTGAATATTCGAATGCTTTAACCCCATTGGATCACAATAGTAGCACAGATAACAAGAATGGGATAGAGACTATCGAACAAGGGCCACACATCGCCATGTACAAATGTGCGAGTCCGAAAACACTACGATCGACGTATGGAATAACAAAAGAGCCTGTAACCTTGACCTATCAAAGCGACACAACAGCGTCATGTACAGGTCTCAATCGAGCGGTAGTGTTTCAGCAGTTGAGTTTTGAAGGCTATATAAGAGGAATAATGAGAGCCTGCATGCCCGTACGTCAAAATTCACTGACCATCAGGCTGATTCCATAGCCCTGCAGCGTCACCATTAAGCGGAGAAGCATTGTTGGGTTCTGAAAACGGTAAGTGAAACAACATACACTGCGAGTCTCACAACTGACCTCCTAGCAGTGATTGCAACGATAATAATACAGTTTGCACGCTATACACGGCGGACCATTTGTCCTGAAAATTTTCTAAACACTATGTATCATAAATAGGAAATTGTGGCGAACCTGCAAAATGTCCAGACAGATCGCGCCTCCTACTATGTCAACATTGGGGTGATAACAGGGCGTGTCAAACTTGATCGTAGGTGGTGAGTACGGGTAATTGCTGGGGAATGCGATAGAGATTCGGAATGATAGTCCAGCATAAATCTAGCACGATAGTTAGCACCGAATGTCAATGGTTACATCCACTCGCCACGTACAGTGCCCGCCGGGCCATCTATCGTGCCCACCCATTCGAACAGGTTTGCATCACTTTTGGGAAAGGCAGACTAAGCAGAACATGAGACAGGAGCACGTGGAGCACACGAGGATCACTCACGATACCAGGAGATGATGACATCTAACAAGGCTGTGAGTTTAATGAAAGGCATAACTAGTCCAAGCACTTACCATCAAGGTCATGAGCTCGTTACTCAAGCTGCAAAATGAGAGTGAGTATATATGTTAACCTGAGATGTGGCAACATACTCACCGTTTTGTCACACTACCAGGACCGTCAGGTGCTGAGCCAGAGACAGCAGTTTTGTGAGAGGTTCTGGAAGGAGCAAGGGCGGAAGTAATCTGATCCATAATAACTAAGCTTGCAGATGCAATGGCAGTCAAGAGAGAAGTGCTAATGCAAGATAAGAACCACAACTCGTCGTTTCAAGTAGGTTCAAGTACGGTGGACGCGCTCAGTCACGTGCAGTCATTATTGAAATTTACACTGGTCCACAGGAAACAATAACAAATAAATAAAGACCTATCTGAGTTCAAATTGAAATGGAATGATCCATCGGCAAGGACGGCTGCCCAAAGCTTCTCCTACTCACCGTTCGCAAGTGCGTAGCTCTGTAACTTATACTTCCAACGTCTTCAACGGCCCACACGATGTCGAGCAATTTTGCACCGACGCCTGCAGAACTAGCACTCGTGAATCAGATATTTGCTCAGGCAGACACGCAGAAAATCGGAATCCTCACCGGTGACGTCGCCGTAAAGGTCTTCCAGGGTGCCAAACTGGCACCGACCGTCTTGGGCGAGATCTGGAATATTGCTGACGACGATAACAATGGATTTTTGACCAAGAAGGGCGTCTCAATTGCGGTCCGTCTCATGGGCCACGCTCAGAAAGGCCAGAAAGTCGACAAGTCTCTTGTGAACAAACGTGAGTTGCACTGCTCTGTCATTATGACACATCAGTGATTTCGGGCCCTTAGCTGGACCCTTAGCCAATATTGAAGGCGTACAGACGCCTTTGATTCCACAAGGCACTGGTGCATCAATACCGAAATCACCACCTCCCAGTTTGCCTCCATTGACTCCTCAAGACAAGGCAAAATTTACACGGATATTTCAGGGGTGTGGGCCCATCAATGGCCTCCTCAGTGGTATGTCAGCTCATTTGCATGCGGTAGGGGTTAATTGTCTTCCTTCATGCAAGGCGAGAAAGCACGCAACGTATTCGTCAAATCCAAACTCTCTGTGGATAAACTATCTCAAATATGGTGCGTAAAGAATCTCTGAATTTGACAAGTCTTACGTCGTCACAGGACTTTATGCGACACACAAGACCGAGGTGCACTCGACATAACTGACTTTACCATAGCCATGTACCTAATCCAAGCCTCCATGGCCGGTCAACTCTTATATATTCCAACTTCCATTTCGCCAACCTTATACGAGCAGGCTGGAGGAGTTTCTGTCCACGCAACCGGTGGCAGTGCCAATTTCAGCAGTCCGGGCTTTCCACCAGTACCGAGGCATAATGCTGTGCAGCCGCAGCTGACGGGCCAGGCGTCTCCGGCTCCTCCCCTTCCAAACAGACGCCTTGCACCCAGCAAGCTTGCACCAACTATACCCCCCTTCCCTGGTGTTACCCAATGGGATGTCACCGCGGCTGAAAAAGCTGGTGCAGACCGCTTCTTTGATACACTGGACTCGCAGCACAGAGGATACATTGAAGGTGATGTTGCAGTGCCATTCATGCTCCAATCCAATTTGCCGGAAGATGTTTTGGCTCAAGTCTGGTCTGTTATCATCAAACGTCTGTCTTCGGTCATTGTTGTTTCTCATTTTGGGTTTACAGGGATCTTGCGGATATCAATAATGACGGCCGTCTGACCCGTGACGGATTCGCAGTCGCGATGCACCTCATCCAGGGCAACCTCTCAGGCAAAGATGTCCCTACTACGTTACCTCCGACCCTTGTACCTCCATCAATGCGAGGAGGACAAGTGCCGTTTGGTGCTGCACCGGCACCTCCAAAACCGGAACCCATGCGGGATCTCCTTTGGGACGATTCACCTCCTCCGTCGGCGACCACCTCGCATCCTCCAACAAGCATCTTGCAACCTCAAACCACGGGTACCCCGCTCTCTCCGCGGTCTTTACCTCGTCCCGCACCGTCCTCACAGGATCCCTTTGGCTCATCTCCTGGTACATCTCGTGTGTTGTTCGGATCATCTTCTGAGAAGATACTAATACTCTGAAACACAGCATCGAACAGGAATTTCCTTGAAGACGACGATACACATGCGCCGCCCGTTTTGCATGACCAGTCTGCAGAAATTGGGAATGTGCAGAATCAATTCAATTCCACACAGAGATCTCTGCAGACTGCAAGGGCTGAGCGAGAGGCTCTTGAGAGTACACTTGCCAATCAAGCTGCGCAGCTTTCAGCTCTTCAGACTCAGCTTGCTTCTGCCAAAGCATCTTATGAGACGGAAACGTCTCTTCTGAACACGCTCCGTGATCGACACGCAGCTCAGATCGCTGAAATTCAGAGAGTTAGGGAAGAACTCATTAGGGACGAGAGCGATCTCAGCGCTGTCCGAGTTGAGAAAGCAGAAATTGAAGGGTCTTTCTTGCGCGATAAGGAAGAGGTTCGAGATTTGAATAGGCGGATGGCGGAGGTTACAGCGCAAATTGCTGCTGTGAAGCAGGATGTCGAGAAGGTGAAGAAAGACGCGAAACAACAGAAGGGTCTTCTTGCTATTGCCAAAAAGCAACTGGTAGCCAAGGAGTCGGAGAAGATCAAGGTGGACAAGGAACTAGAGGAGGCACAGCAAGATCTCACTGACACAATTACGGAGAGAGAAGAAGCCGAGGCCGAGGTCGAGAAGATTGTGGTTGCGCCTTCGCAGACAGTGTTGGAGCGTTCCAAGTCACCAGACTCGGTTACTTTCGCGGCTGCTCATCCTTTACCTGTGACTCCTGATATCACGGGCGCCATGAGCCCAGTCAGTATCAAGAGCAACAACCCATTCGAGAGGTTGGCATTGTCCTCGGGGACATCGACTCCACGATCTCAGTCGCCGTTCCTGTCTTTCCCTAATACTTCTTATCCTGCTCCCCCTGGCCTATCATCACCACCCGGTCTCTCTGCCCCAGCTACCCCGGTTACAATGCAATCAGGCATGTTTTCGCAGGCATTCGACACAGAATCCGTGCTACAGACCGACAACGCGCCTGATACAGACGGTTCTGAATTTGTCGTCGTGACCCCTCGTGTGAAGGACGGTCCCTACTTTTCCAGTGATGTCGTATCCTCACCCACGAGCGATGAACATTTCACCACCCCTCCAACTAGTATCACACCAGTTCCTCCCAGCTCCAGTGCAAACGTTTCATCTCTCGATAGTGTTGCTGCGCACTTCCCCGCTATCGATGATATCGACCCTCAGCGCCCCACACTGGAGGAGGGGGAGAAGGAAACAGATCTGTCGACGGATCTTCAGGAGTTGGAGGTGAATGACACTGAGAGTGAAAGCGAGGACAGCCACGAGTCGGAAGCTGTCGACCACTTCACAGACTCTGCCAAGGAGGTTTCTCCCTCCGAAGCGGTATCCTCACAGGCGCCAACCTCTTTTGATGACATCTTTGGACTTAACACTGACATGCCCGAGCGAGTCCATGCTTCCAACAGTGCGCCTCAGTCGGACATAGCCGCCCCCTCGCAGAATGACACATCTTTGGTAGACGCCTTTGGCGTTCCTTTCTCAGAGCTTGAAACCACTCCGTCGCAGCTCTCCCAACCATCTGGGACCAGCGGTTTGAATAGTTTTGATGAGGCTCTCGGCAAGATCTCAAATGGCGGTTCCACGCAACCGGCTTCTGCCTTCTCCTTCGATTCCAACTTTGAGGATAACTTTGACTTTGGGACAGCGATGGCATCATCTTCTACGTTCCCACCACCCCCCACCGGATCTGCCCCTGCCAATGGCATCCCCGCAACGGCCGCAAACATAGTTACGCATGCGAATGGGGCACCTGATTTCTTCACCCAGCCTGCGGGTAATGGGATATCAGCCACTCCGAAAGTAGTTATGGCACAGCCGGCAGCCCCGGTCTCATTTGATGAAGTCTTCTCATCGGGCCCCTGGAATGCTCCAAGCACCGCACCTCAGCCTGAGAAGGCAGAATCAAAATCGGCGGACGCGGGAGGCATCAGCTTCCAAGATGCATTCGGAGGCGTCGATGTCTCTCAAGCCTTAGCGCTAGATAATTCATTCTCTTCTAGAACTTCAAAAGCATTTACATCCTCTATGTCGCCGCCCTCGTCCGAGGGTGGTAAGCCCTTCCCAAATGTCTCCCCTCCTGCATCACCGCGAGGGCCATCTTCTTCCCGCGTTACGCCGATACGGTCTACTTCCCCCCCGCGACGTGCCACATCGCCACCGCCTCGAGCTGTTTCTCCGAAGTTGCAGCGGCCGTCAAGCTCTTCAACCAAGGAACCCGCTCACGATAAACCTCCACCACCCCCGCGGCACTCTAAGCTCAGTGTATGCGCTATCTTTACTTCGCATGGTACATTACTAATAATTGGTGCCTTATAGATTCGCCTCCCATTTGGCAAAAGAAAGAAGCAGGACTCAGTACCACCCATTCCTCCATCGAATCTGTCGCACAATGTGACTGTTATGGAAGAGCCGAGGGTGACACCTGGTGTTGAAGACGATGTGGAACCTGTGAAGCAGCTGTCTGCCATGGGCTTCAGTCGGACTCAAGCAGTTGCGGCGCTTGAAGCACACGATTATGACGTACAAAGAGCATTGAATAGCCTACTGGGAGCGCAATAGGGGGAGGGGGCCGACATGATGAACGTGATATCTTATCATTTGATCTTCTGTTTGTAATATTTCACGTGTCCTCCATTTTCAGACAACAGGACGTGCTTTCGGAGCGCACATGCACATTCCTTACTACTCATTCCATTTTCTTTAATCCCGTCGTCATTCCCGAAATATCCGACTCATATGCATAAGGAGCAAAATCAAGGGGCCAGAACCAACGGAACAATGACATTCCTTTATGCCGCTTTCTTAGGGTTCTCTGTTTGACAGGTCAGCGCCGAGGCCTTGTCATTGTCATGATCATCGCCAGGCCTTGAGTGATTAATTCAACCCTGCAGAAGAGTCTGTTGTATTCCCACCCGGATTCAGTCGATCTGGCTTTATGAGAATGCCTGTGTGCTCATTAATGCCTAGTTGTTGTTCTGCACGAGGTATAAGGCATGATACTGCGGAGAACTGCCTCTTGAGACTGATAGGGGGGCAGGTCTCATATCGTTGAACTTTCTTAGTAGTCTTAAGGTTGACGTTAAAACTTGGTTGATTAGCCGAACCTTGGTGCCTTAAATACACGCACTAGTGCTTCCGCGAGCGGGGAAACTGAAGGGAAACTGCAAAAGCAAGTTCAAAGTTGACCGTCAAAATTTTTAGCGGGCCTATATAACCATCTTGCGCTGTAACCACACTGCGGAAAAAACTTGACGAATCTCTGCCTCCCATGGCCGCATTCGATATGATTGTGGTGGGCTCCGGTGGCGGACCCGATGAAACCAACCTATCAGGGTGGGTCCCTTCTTTCCGCTGCTTTCCATCTTGAAACTCAGACATATGATACAGGTATCTCCTCAAGCCTTGCGAGGCTGCTTGGAACGATGGTATTATCGCTCTGGAGGCGGGTGCGTAGTCTCATAACCGTCTCGCGACCACAGCTGACACTATCATCACTGGCAGGGTCGGGTCTTGGCGCGCTCAGACATATCATGAAGCGCGACCCAAACATCTTCGGAGAACATCCAACGGACACAAATTCCGCACCTTTGACTCCTCTCACGGTGTATTCAAATGTCAAGTCAGTGACGTCCTCCCGCACCACTGTCTCACGGACCGTAATTTAACTTGATTTTGCAGATGTTTTCTCCTTACACACGCGCACCTTGACCATATAAGCAGTCTTGTAATGGCCGCGGGCACACTTAGCGGTGCCAGAAAGCGTATATATGGCTCAACCCAGGCTCTCAGAGATCTAGAGACTGTCTTCTCTGGAAGAGTATGGCCCAAATTAGCCGCATATGATGAGAATAACCCGTCACTGCAGTTGGTGTATCATGCGTGAGTCTCGTCCCACGAGTCAATCTAGCCATCTCCCTCAAATCTGCCATCCCGCTTGGCAGCCTCCATGCAGATGGCAAATACGAGGTTATCTTCCCAAATATCTCCGTTTGTCTCATGACCGTCAGCCATGGAATGAACGACTCTGGTCAGTATGACGGTGCTTGCTTTTTCATTCGACACGACCCTACAAATCACGAGTTCATCTTTTTCGGTGATGTGGAGCCTGACAGCGTCTCTATCAATCCAAAGAACATCGCCGTCTGGCGTGCAGCAGCACCAAAGATACCGCATGACATATCTACCATCTTCATCGAGTGTTCATACCAAACAGGGCGGCCGGACGGGGAACTTTGGGGTCATCTCAGTCCCGTACATTTGGTGCAGGAGCTGGTCACGCTGGCAACAGAGGTTGTCATCGCCCGGAAAGCACGTAAATCCCGCTCAGGATCAAGGCCGCGAAAGAGGCAACGGAAGAACTCATTATCACCTGATGCCCTTCACGGCGCACTCGAAGGTGTCAAAGTTTACATCATGCACTGCAAAGAGCAATTCTTCACAGAACGACCGATCAACCACGTTATCGGTGACCAATGTCGTGAGCTACTTGCGCCCCACCAGCTAGGGGTCGAGCTACTCACCGCAGACCAGGGCATGAAGATTGGTGGGTCCAATCGTTCAATCGTCCTATCGGCTTTGGCGGATATACTGACTTGTGCTTCTTCAAGTGATCTGAACCTTATCCTCAACAAACTTTTCTTATTTGTTCAGTTATTCGTTGGGCTATTTATATTTGGAGAAATCCACCGATACCACCCCCCGCCGTGTGTATACTTAACCACTGTAGCCTTAATTTCCATGTCGCAGTTGTTTTCGCCACCAGTTTGTTTTATCACCCATCGACGCCACCCCTCAATTCATTATCGGACATTTTGACGCAGCACGTACCTTCGAGCCTCTTTCTTATACACTACCCGAACGCTACGTACCATCTTTAGATTCGCTCACGTACTTGCACGATCGCACGAATACAAGATCACGATGATAACATAGAAATCACCTGCAAACAGCAAAAAGGAATATACAGGAAAAAATGTTAAGAACAAGAACAAGAGCCAACGCGTGCTGGACATAAAAACCGTCCTTACTGCATACGTATGATAATGCGTAACATCATAAGATCAATCATGTTTGGTCGTTTCGTGGGCATGTTATGACGATGCGTAGAGCTTGATGACGCCGTCTGCGCCTGCGCTTGCCATGAAGGGTAACGTGGGGTGGAATTCGACGTCGAGGACGCCTTCTTTGGCCTTTTCGCGATGTGTTGTGATCTCCTGTGTGCAGGTCCGCGAACCGAGGAGATCCCAGAAGCGGATGGAGCAATCGTGTGAGCCAGACACGAGCGAGAACCCGGCGGCATCGATCGACAACGATGTTACCCCGTCGAGATGAGCAGGCATGGTGTGCGTGCAATGTCCTTCATATGCGGTCAGCGAATGTAAAGGAACGCGGCTAGTAAACAGAACGTACCTGACAATATGTCGAATATGCGGATGAACTTGTCCTCATGGGCAGTGACGAGGAATGATATCGTGGGGTGGGAGACAATGCGGTTCACCTGAGTGGCAGGCGTGCCATCTTGATAAAAAGCATTATCAGCGATTGTCAATAGAAGCAACGAGAATCGAGATACGCACCATACGTGGCATCAGTGGCTAATCTCGACACCTCTCTTCCAGTCTCAATATCGAACACTTTTACCACTGCGTTCTGGAATGCTACTGCCACCTTTTTCAAGTCAGACTTGATCGCCTCGACCGCAGTTGCTCCTGGGTCTTTTTCCTTTTCTTCCACCTCGCTCCCTTCGCGGTCCAAGCCGTAGTAGCCCCACGACATTTTCAAAATCGCACGACTTTCTGCAGCTCCGCTTACATCCCACACCTTTATCGAGCCCTCTGCACCACAGCTCACCAACGCATTCTCATCCCGTACAAGGGCAAGGTCCCAGACGGCGTCAGTGTGCCCCACCAGCTCTCCACGCGCAGAGCTGTCGTCGTATGGCGCGTAAGTCGTGTGCGATGGTGAGGGCAGCGCCCAGATACGGATACTTGAGTCGAGCGATGCACTGTAGATGAGGTGCTTAGTAGGGGAATGCATGAGACGTGTTATTGCGGCAGAGTGGCCACGCAGGGTGAGTTGGGGCTCGAAATCAGTCGTAGGACGAGCACTAGAAGAGAGTTAGTATCATCATGCCTGCTAGAGAAACGAGGACACTAACGCAGAAGACGCTAAATTCGCGACATCCATGCGCCAGATTTTTACTGTGCAATCATCTCCACCGGTTGCAAGACATAGTTCCGTGGGGTGGAATGCGAGCGCACGCACTGCATCCAGATGACTTGGAGCCAAAATCAACGCCAAAAACTTGGAACTTCGAGTAGCAGATATACTCACTTTCTCAATGTTCGCTTAGGCTTCCATATCTTTGCACCATCGCCTTCACCCTCCTCAACCCCAACACCTACACTCTCTACCTCATCTTCGTCCTCACCAACTTCTTCACCCTCACCCTCGCCTTCCTCGTCATCGCGCCACCGCTGCATCTTCATATGCTGTTCGTACGATGACCGCAACTTCTCTCGCCACTCGCCCTGATCATCAGGACGGAAGATTGCCGTTAAATGGCGCGATTGCTCTGCCTCGGCAGCAGGCGCTCCCTCTTTCTCTGGAGGTGGTTGTGGTGCTGTCTGCGGGGGCACTTGCTGTGGCGGAGACTGCTGAGGCTGAGGCGGTTGAGGCGGTTGTGACCTTTCTTGACTCTGCACCTGCTGTTGTTGTTGCTGCTGCTGCTGGAACATGCCCGCACCAACATTGTTCAGTGGAGCTCCTCGTTCCAATGGTCCTGTCGATGCTGGGCCTGGCATCAAACTCACACCACCGCTTAACATTGGAAAGTCCTTATTCCCCGGTCCAGCAACAACTGTGACCCCTGGCCCTGATTCCGGCAAAGCCTTACGAGGCCGACCATTGTAGATCGCCTCGAACGGTTGGCTGGGTGCTGTGGGGTTCACAAGTCCTGATGAGATGAGCGGACGGTTCGGAAGTGGGTTCATTGCTTGTGGAGAAGTGAGGTATGAGATTTCCTGGAGACATCTGAAAGAGATTATGAGCTTATATGAAGCGAACTCGAAAGGTGGCAAGAAAACGTACTGCTTGAGGTAGTCTCTGCTCCGTGCGCGGCTCTTTGGGTCGCGTCCTGGTGGCGGCTTACCAACAGAACCGACGGATGGCAGACCTACGCTCCAGTTCGCACTCGTACCAGTCCACGAAGGTTGTCGTGCTGGAGGTGCAGAAGTCCCATTCGGAACACGTTCGGAGGGCAGAGGGGAATCTATAGTAGGTGCGCCAATGTCATATACGGTACTAAATTGAACAGCACCCCAAGAGTCGAACAAACACGTACCGTCACTACGTGGTGAGCTGCCACTGCTCCCATCCTTATGGCTCTGAATATCATCTTTTGCGCCTTGCTGCTGGAGCGTGGCTAATTTTGACGGTTGAGCGGTACCAGTTGGCGCAGTTAGCTGCTTTGAGCTATTGCACATTATTATGAAGAACACATGGCATGAGAACATCCGCAAATTCAACAAAAAGAGGGAGGCGGCACGCGTAAGTAGGCTGGCGTGTGCAGAAGAAGAACACAAACCGTTCCATACGAAGAGCATACTCCAGCATTTTTATGCGACGCATCAGGTCAAGTTTGACATTTTCGAACGAGCGCCGCTCGCCCTCGAGGAGAGCTATGCGAGCCTGTTTTGAACCATTGTGAGAATGGATACGCAACACGTCCCAACACAAGAAATTAGGGAGCGAATGTAGGTATGCAGTCTGAACGTAATTTGATGATGCAAAAAGCCGAAAGTGAAAAGTGACTCGGGGTGGGACGCATATGCACCATGGAATGAGGATACTCACCCTCATTTCAGCTCTCTCAATCTCCCATTCGTTTCTATCACGCTCATAACGACGCCATTCCGTCTGCAAAAAGTGCAAGACACCGGAGAGGGTAAAATCTTGACCATTCTGTGGAGGTGGTGGTGGGATGCCCTGGGGCTGCCCTGGCTGGCCCTGGGGTTGTTGCTGGCCAAGTTGACCCTGTTGCTGCTGGCCTCCTTGATTTTGCTGGGGCTGAGGCACCTGCAAGGTGCCGAGCATAGGGATTTGAATTGTCTGTGGATGGTGAATGTTGGGCGTTGAAGAGATTGACTGTGTGCTCTGGTTGTTCTGGTGGTATAATGCAGTCAAAGCGTCACGCTGCTGTGAGCTGTTGCTGCTGTTATTTTGCGATAGAAGACCGTTTGGAGGAGGAGATTTTGAAGTGGCAAGGTTACTGATCCGTGAGCTTGTGAGCATATCGGCGGTGGGTTCCTATAATCCTGCTTTCCAGTGTTTGCAATCAACAAACAACCGCCTTAGTGCAAAGGCGGTAACGACGAGTTCAACGTCAACAACGACGACCACGATGGTAACAGCGACGACCACGACGATGGAAGTACGGAGAAAGGCGAGCCCACGAAGCACTTCTTTTCAATTTCACTCGTTCACAAAGCGCTTTACCACTATTAATGCCGCGTAGTATATTCATGCATATAAACTGATTCAAACATCCGACCTTCGGGCTCCCAGTGGGCCAATTTCTGAATGTGTGAGAAAGCCATTTCTGGTGAAATTTTATGGCTTGTGTTGACACTGCTCTCCGACTTCTCCGACTCAATTCATGGGCGCTAGCGCTTCACGCAGCACGGCGCATAGAGGGAGTCTACGGGACTCAGCCCGAGAATGATACGGAACTTTGATCCTATGCAGCCTGCAGGGCTGCTCTGAGTCGAGAACGATGTCACTTCTGATTGTGAAGAGACGCCTGCTCCCTCCTGGGTGGCGCGCAACTCAGTATAAGAACTATGTGTTGAATACTCAGGACACTGAGCAGATAGTGGACCATACAAGGCATGTATTGTACCGCAGACTTGGAAAGATTGTTGGCCATGGATCATGATTGTAATAACCGGTCAGTTGGAGGCTAGATATCATCCTTCTATTTCTTTCCCGATCTAAAGAAAAAGATCAATCAGATAAACCAGGATGAAGATTTTACTCTACGCACTTCTTGATTCCGCCACCAGGAGCACCACCTTGTTAAAATTATGAGTGATAGAAGCACTCATAAGGTGCTTTGAATGCTCACCCTTGGCAGCTACAGATTGGATAGATCCTTGCGCTTAGATGTATTCATTGCATTTGGCGAGTTAAAACGAACCTTTGTCCCTTGCAGCCTTCAGAGCAGCCTCTTCCGCCTTCTTCTTCTCCTTAAAGGCCTTATCATCTTCATCCTCATCCTTGTGTTCCTTCTTTGGTGCCTAGCGATTTCAAAGGAGGTTTTAGGATGGTTTTGAGGTGGTCAGAGAACCAACCTTTAGAGGCTTCAGCTTTCCACCTTGTCTCGACATCGTTGAACCTGACAGACTGCAGAAAGCACACCTGATCAACCTGATTTGGTAGC
>QLOO01009336.1:0-16452 GCA_003313855.1 Suillus sp. MG131
GATATCTTTAAACTGGTCGACGATTTCTACATGATTGCGGTCAGCACCCATTTGAACAACAAATCAGATGTTGTGTGAACGAGAATTTGACGGAAATTTGATGGGCAGAAAGGGGCAGAAGCAAAAAATGTAAGGGGACAGGGAAGCAACCGCGCACCTTCAGAGCCTTGAAGCCACTCTTCCCTCGAGCAGGTAGACCACTTCTGAACGAGGCCCATGAAAGTCTCCACACTCAGGAATGTATCCATGTTTGCGAACATGCCATCAAGAGAGATTTCCTCCGCGGCACCCGCGCCAGGTTGGCTCGTGGGAGGTGAAGATTGACGAGCCGTGTCGTCATCAAGATCAGGCTGCAGTCGAGTATTGTCTACGCCGGAGTGGATACTGCCGTCAGGACGGCTATTTGGCAATTCACAGGGAAACTCGTCAATCCTGACTCGTTTGACTCTACGCATATATTCGATCTCGTCAGGGGGTGAGAAATCGTCCTCGTCCTCCTGAGCGCCTTGGATGGTGCGCTTCACCCTGCGTAACACGGGACGAGCGACAACGTTTGTCCTGCGGGCATCAAGCAGCGCTTCGTCCTCGTTTGCAGTTGGCTCGATGTCTTCATGGATTCTCTCAAGAAGTTGCACAGGCTGCGACTTGGCTAGAGAAGACTTGTTGGAGCTGAATGTGTGTTCGTCATCGTGCTCACCGTCGTGAATAGACCCATAGCTTGGGACAGGCGCCGCAATGACACGGGAAGTAGAGATCAACCCTGAGACGACACCTGCAGTGGATATATGCACGTCTTTGAGACCAGAAATAGTCAAGTCTCCTCTGTTGGATGCAGATTTTGGCACAGGTGACGTGGGTCGAGCGAAAGATATGCCAGGGTTGGATGATGGAGCGAAAGGCGCGCCTTTTCCACGGAATGGAGAGCTAGACCTGCGTGGGGGAGCTAAAGATTGCATATCAGGACGATATATTCCACTGAAATGCCCCGATGCGCTAGAAAACGACGCGTCTACGGCCGCTGGGTGATCCCCGGAGCCAGGTTTGCCAGCGAGTTTGTGCTTCCCGAACATCCCTGCAAAGCGAGCCTTCTTCTCTGAGTCTGTTTTGTGTTGCATTGATTCAAGGTCATTCTGGATACTGCCAGCACGTTGGGGCTGGCCTAGGGTATTCTGGTTACGGAGCGGCATATCAAACGAGTGTTCAGTTTCTGTATGGGTAGAAGCACGAGATGCTGAACGAGGAACAAACGATTGGCGGGCGCTCATGACTACCGCTGTTGGGTGCGAATTAGAAAAGAATTTCGACGTTGAAAATCAGTGATCTAATGATGCGTTGATGTTATCTGATCAAGTTGTGATTATCTGAGCTTTTGGGTTGTTTGGATTGAAAGCTTTTGCCAAACAAACCGCACTTACGCATAAAAGTACCGAGAGAAGACACCAACGTAAGTTATGGCCGATGCCCATGTCGCAGCGTGTTGCCTTGCTACTATGCATTAATTGGCCGGGTGGAATATTTAATGATTTAGCCATGTCGCAGTGAAGTTAACTTCGATGGAGCAGTTACCTGTTATGAAGAGGCTGTATATTCATGTACGGACTCGGGGTCGACCATGATCGATTGCTAATATTAATACAATCACGCTGAAACAACATGGCGCTTTCCGGTCAATCAGTCACAGAAGCATTTGGTTTCGTGGCGACCGCGATGGCACGGAAAAGGATAGTAATGATTGCACTGCTATGTGATTTCTAGAAGGGTAGTTATTGGAATATTGCCTCGACCAGAAGTTGTTGTGCCACAAGCATGGTCAATATAACATATGCATGTGCAATGCACACGAGGCGTGCTCGAGCTCAAATGGAATAAACAACCTCCACTTTCAACCCAATTACCCCTCCCCCTCGTCCATCCCACCCAGGTATTTCAGCACGGCAAACAGGACATCTGGGTATGATCGGTCAAATAATGGGAGAAAAAGTGTCAAAGACGAAAATTAACCTTGGAACAGGGGCTCTGTCCATAGCAATCACCATGTTCCGCTTCACTGTGGATTTGACAGCAGCAAAGAGGCATGCTCCACAGCAAATATGACCGCAAGGCGTCAGAGTCGCGTTTGTAGGAGGCGAGAAGCAAATGGGACACGTATAAGCGGAAAGTGGCTCCGGCGCAGACGATGAGGAAGATGTGGCGTTCAGGGGGGGAACATGAGGGTTCTGACTTGCAGCTGGTTCGGGTGTGAATACACCCATCATTTCTAGGGAAATGGGATCATCGATGACGATTGGACGCAGCGAAGGCAGCGTTCGACGCGGCGACAATGCAGGGCTAACCACAGCTACGTCGTCTGAAGGGACATCCGTAATTTCGGAGACTGATAGAGATGTTCCCCTTTGATCCATGATGTCAATTTCAATTGCTAGTTCGGTAGCATCTGAGTGAGCCTGGGATGCTACTGACTCTTGGGTGAGCGGTGGTTGGTCAACCAGCTCGTCCAAGGATGAGGATGATCCTAGCGTGAGATCTGGAGCCATGTTCCAAGTGGACAGCAGTGAGCTTGATGCGACCTGTGATGAGGTGCCTGCCTCTAAGACATTGTTCTCTAGGGGATTAGAGAGCAGACTCGGACGTGCTTCATGGGGCTGGTGTACGTCGTCCTGTTCTTCGCCACTGACATCAATTCTGCGTCTCTTTATTCTGTGATGCGAGAGGTCTTCTTCTGCATGATCTGGTAGCAATGTCGCATCTTCGCTTGGTCTTCGTCCGCTACTCTGTGAACGAGAAGCCTGTGAGCTGCTCCTGGAACTGGTAACAGAGCGCGGAAGACGATTTCTGCTAGTAGATGGCGCCGGTAACAACGAAGACAGTGTAGAAGACGTTGTCAGGTCTATCGTATCTGAATTTTTGCGTTTTGTGTTCATTGTCGATGATGATGAAGTCGATGATGATGATCGGTAAGACGTAATATATGACTGAAAGTATTCGGGGTCCTTATGACACGTTGGTCGTACCGCTAGGATCCGAGTCTTTGCTATTACTATCAACTTCAGTTCGCTCTCCTACTGAGCTTACCCATCATCAATGTCGGGGGAGGACCAACCCTCCATACTAGACCAGCTCGATGCTGCCGTCCCCCTTGCACGTTTCGACGCATTCCCAAAACTTCCTTCAACCTACAAAGCCCGCTCAGAATCTCGCGGTTTCTTCACTCTTTTGGTCGCTCTCATCGCAATCCTACTTGTATTAAATGATATTGGAGAGTATATCTGGGGTTGGCCGGACTATGAGTTCAGCATAGACTCCCGGGACCAGTCCCATTTGAATGTGAATGTTGACATGGTAGTCAATATGCCTTGTCAATGTAAGTTCTTCCAGTTCCTTTATCGCATAGCCTCTGCCTCTAAACCAGAGATTTGTCGCAGATCTCAGCGTAGACTTGCGTGATGTAGTCGGTGACCGCCTATTCCTCAGCAATGGGTTCCGTCGGGATGGTGTAGGTTTGATTATTCTCCCGCAAAGCGAGTTTTCATTCAGTTCGCTTTATCAGACTCGTTTCGATATCGGCCAAGCAACAACTCTCAAGTAAGTCATCACTGCTGCGAGTTTTTTCACCTCTTACCCTTTAATCGCAACTCAGTGAACATGCCAAGGCTCTTTCTGCTCGCCAGGCAATCTCACAATCCAGGAAATCGCGTGGATTCTTCTCTTGGTTCCGCCGCGCTGAACCTGAGTTTCGCCCTACATATAACTACGAGACAGATGGAAGCGCATGTCGTATTTATGGCTCCCTACAGGTCAAGAAAGTGACTGGTATGTTGACCCTCCGTGCTCCCGCTTCTCATACTGATATATAACCAGCTAATTTACATGTTACGATGCTTGGACATGGCTACAATAGTCACATCCATGTGGACCACAACAGTGAGTAGTCACAACCATGTTCAACGAATATGGACGCTACAATATTTTTAAGAGATGAACTTGTCCCATGTGATCACCGAGTTTTCGTTCGGTCCATACTTCCCGGATATTTCTCAACCCCTTGACTACTCATTCGAGATCGCAAAAGAACGTGCGTTTTTTCCCCTTTTCTGTCCGTACTTAAACTCATTGACCATAGCGTTCATGGCGTACCAATACTTCTTGCATGTGGTTCCGACTACATACATTGCCCCTCGAAGTCGGCCTCTCGAGACAAACCAATACAGTGTAACTCACTACACCCGTCGGCTGGATCACAATCAGGGAATCCCCGGTATTTACTTCAAGTTCGACCTCGACCCAGTGGTTATTACCATTCACCAGCGCACAACCTCGTTGGTACAGTTCATAATACGGTAGGGGGATCCACTTGGTTTATTACTCAATTTGACATTCTCATAGCTGCGTGGGTGTCATCGGTGGTGTTTTCACCTGCGCGCAGTATTTCGTTCGTGTCGCTATTCGTGCGGCAGACGCCGTCTCAGGGGCAGATACCACTCCGGGAATTGTAGCCGCTGAAGCTAGCGGAGTGAAGCGAAAATGGGCTGGCGGGCAGCTGCGTGTACGTTCCACTGCACAAAACTCGGCGAATGTCGTCAGACAAGGCCCAGGCTGGGTCGTCGAGGGCTCCTCTTCGCCGTACGCATCCTACGCAAACACACCCGCCTCAAGCGGATTCCCCGGCCAAAGTCCATATCCCTATTCACCATACCTATCCCCACCTACCTTGACTAATAGTACGAGCGTCCCACCAACACCAGGATCAGGCGTTGGACTTGGCTTTGGCGGGGCGGCGTTTGGCCCGCCGCCGAGTGGGAGAGGGCATAAGAAGGGGACGTCAGTTAGTATCTCACGAAGTGTCAGCGCGGCGCTCAGTTCGCCCTTCGCTGTTCCGTCACCACTTATGTCTCCGGCTGTAGGGCCACCAGGTCCACCACCCTCGGGTAAGAAGGATGATTAATGGGATAATTAGTATCAGTACTATGTAGTACTTCTCGGTCATCCTGAGCTATCAGCTCCCAATAACAGCTCACATATGGCCAATATATATTGATGAAGAGTAAGAGGCAGGTTGCATACTTGCTCACGACCATTTAATAAGCAACATACAACTCAAAGTCAGACACTTATTATTTACATCTAAGATCCATGGCACCCCACCACAATACCGTTCTACCAACCGCTCTCAAAACACCTACCATCCAGAAACTAACTAACAAGCGCGTCATTCTCGCTTCTGCAAGTCCAAGGAGAAAGGAGATACTCCAAACCCTGGTACGAACCCAGGATTCCTTCAAGTCGACCTTCAAATGATATAAACAGGGCTTAGCACCTGAGGTTGTCCCATCGACGTTTGCTGAGAACCTCCCTTTCTCTTCCTTTGATGATATTCATGAATATCCTGTTTCCACCGCGACCCAGAAGGCAGTGGAGGTGTATCAACGATTACTAGTACGTTCGTAGCATTCGATTCCACTCAAATTTTTACAACGTACACAAGGCAGATGCGCCAGACGACCCACCCGATCTCGTCATCGGCGGTATGTACCCTCCGGAAAGTTGCCATCTAAGCAAACTGATATTCTATCAGCGGATACTGTCGTCTTCACTCATGCCCTGCCATCGACGACACTTGAGATGGAGACGGGTGTACAGCAAGATCTTCTCGAGAAACCATCCTCAAAAGAAGATAACATGCGCATGTTGATGGACCTAAATGGAGGCGTTTGTGAGGTCGTAACGGGCGTTTCACTTGGTATGTGAAATTATATTTTTTAGGATTATTCTGCTGTTCTAATCTTTGTTTCAGTATACCCAATCTTGAGTGCTCCAGGATATGAGATCAAGTAGGGTATTTATCTTTCAAGAGTGCCCCGTTGACCGAGTTGCTGTCGCGTACACAGATCTATAGATGAGCGAACACTGGTGTTCTTCGGGGACAATCCAGATTATGTACTTAAGGCGTACGTGGACAGCGAGGAAGGCCTAGATCGAGCAGGAGGCTTTGCAGTCCAGGTTGGTCTCTCTCGAACTTGTGTATAGCACGATATTCACGCAGACGACAGGGTCGTGGCAACTTGCTCATTCGCAAGATTGACGGCGACTTTTACAACGTCATGGGTTTTCCTGGGGCATCATTTTTCAAGCTCCTAGATATCCTCGTTGAGGAAGAAGAGGACTTTCTCGCGATATAAATTCTCGTAAATAGATAGGATGGTGCGCTTCGAGACTATGATTGGACAATGATAGATGACACGCGGATTTCCCGGCTTCATTGCAAGACTGGAAGCCTCGCGTAGGAGGACCCATCGCAGTTCGATTGGGTGAATCCTTCATTAGTACGAAATGCGCGTAATGACTTGCACTGAGAAATATTCCCATTCAACGAATTATGCCATTCGTGAGATGTGTACTCAAAGTATGACCTTCATTTTGAGTACGCGTCTCGCGTACGCAAAATTCTGAGTGCTACATACGTACGTGTAAAGCTGATGACAAGTACAGCGAGCGGTTAAGATACAATTATCGTTCTAAAACCGCGGGTCTGCTGCAGGGACTTGGGCCGAATTCTGAGGATCATTGTAGAAAATTCGCCCCATCTTATATACAGTGAACGAGAAACAAAGAGAGGAAGTATGACGATGACTTATAATCGAGTAAAAGGCACAAAAGGGCTGTGCTATGATAAAGGGGCCTCGTATCGACGAAGTAACTGCACGAAATGGCGAAGATTAGCAAGTCTAGAATCTAAAATTCTTAGATGAAAGGGAATGACATATATCAGAGTGTATCCGATGTCATACCAGATGCCGGGAAGTGTAGCTTCCCGTGCAAGGCAGGCGCCGGATCAATCTACGAAGAGGATGCTGGGTGGAATAGTCCTTACCAGTTTTCGCTGCTCTTGATCACGCAGTGGAGAGCCTGGAGTAGGAGAGTATTAACCAGTGTTGCAGCCCTAATCTTGAACATCAATAACCTTACTACATACGTTTCCCTAGAACGGTCCATGCATATAAACCACACCTTCACCTCCGCTTTTAGTCCCACACGAAATCTTTCACCTGTTTCTCGAACCACGTTCTCTCCTCGGGCGGCAGAGATTGTCCTCCATGCACATGGAATACCATGAGCGGACGAACGCTTTCTAATTTCACGTCATCCTCTTCGTTCTTTCCTGACGAATTATCCTGCCCCGTAGACCCCTGCCGGCTGCTGATCATCGCCTTCAGCAGAGTCAACGGCAAGTCGAGAACGAAACCGCCGTTAGCTACGAGCTTGAGAATGGTGACATGGCGCCACAGGGAACAACTATAATCATTGAAAGGTGCGCCGAGGAGGTGTAGGATGATCTCTATGCAGGAGGAGTGGCTGTTCGTGATGGTGACTGTATCGCCGTCCCACGTACGGGTATCGGGCACCCGCCGCAGTTCTTTGCTATCGCACCTGTCCAACTCCAGTGATCTTGATGAGGAAGGTAACGATATAATTTGAAGATCATGAATAGAATTGCATTGCTCGATAACGATGGTCTGGCAATCGTCCTCGATGGCAGCCAAAGCGTGAATGCTTGTGCGCAGGATCACTTGATCTGCCCCTATTTTGACGCCGAATTGATTCATGGAGGCACGACTTGAATCTGACAATTGCATGTTATCGAGGGTGAGGCAAGGTATTCGGCGTGGAACTGCCTCCAATGCTCGACAAAGCCCCACTGCTTGTACGCTACAGGTCCGGCCATCGCTACCAGATCCGCATGAAATGGTCACGAACTCAACATGCGTCAAGTTTTTCTTCAACCACTGGTGGTCGAGGTTATGGGCTACAATTTTGTCGACGTGAAAGATCCTGAGAGCGGGACAGTCGAGTTTCAAACGTGATTTGAAGTTGGTGCAATGATGAATGTGTCTCCCATCTGTCAATTGTAGACTCTCGAGCTGGGGCGCATATCCTATCAGTGTATCCAAGTGTGGTTGGTATTGTGCCTCGTAGAAGTTAGCCATCCTAAGGCTCTTGAGTCGTTGAAGATGCGGCGCAATCTGTTGTAAAATAACACGGATTCCACGTTTGTGATTCCACGAGTTGAATATAGTCAAATGGACAGGATAGTTGCCCGACTTCTCCAGCTGTGAGTGTATGTGATGACCCTCCTTCTCAGGCACGCTTATGATCCAAAAGATCCGAGTCCATAGCTCAGGGGCAGAAGACACAATGTCTCGCCAACGTCTGCAGACCAACGCCATGGTGTGAGTAAACGGTAGGCCGCCTGCCAGCATCTCATGCTCCGCTTCAGGAGTTATCATCATATCATCTTGGACGATGTCTTCCAGAACAGCCTTGAGAATGCTGGACACCGTCTCTGCAGGGATCGATGAAAAGGAGCACCGCGACATTGATTACTAGTGGCCGTGAGATATTAGTGAGATGAGGACTCATCGCTGGAATGACGGACACTCAACTGATGCAAGACTTATATGTGTCGTCAACGAGACAGAACGAGAGAGGTTAGGGGTAACACTGGTCATTTAATGCACCCCTAAATAGGCCGCATGCCAAGTCGTATTTTCATTTATCAGCACAGTAGTTTGGATCTTCAGGTTCATCCTCCTTATTTCGGATGATACTTATTTTTTTCCTAAGAGAAATGTGCGGTGTTATATCGCTGTTTACGAGCTTGCCAGTGGCGTTGTAAGATGTTACCGATAACCAATCCATAGACAGTAGACACCCATGCAAACTGGACCATGACTTGCATCTGTGAGCTGCGAGATGTACGTGTCCTGTCAACAAGGTATCGACTCATAGTTGCTCATTTTACCTTGGCGCGCTGCTTCAAGCTTCCAGTGTCGCATGTGAAGTCCGAACGTTTTCTCTTCGGCATTTTGAGTAAGTGGGGAAAAGGACTGCATGGATGCCAACTTTCAACTCACTTCTTCTTGTCCTCTTTCCACGAGCACCAGTGTATCTGATTCTGCCTATATCATTTTCCCAACAAAGCAATACTTTAGGATGACACGATGAACGTAACGGAAGGTCGAATACGTGGCACTTACATGACACCGAGGAGTTACGCCACGTCGCATACGGTGAGTGGTGACTTACTGCATATCACAGACTGGGGCGGTCCGATGTATGGCAAATGCAATCCATAGTCAATGTGAACCGAAGCGCTATTGATAGTTCTCTGATCAGAGAAGTTAGTGCACAACCAGGGCCAAGCTGAGGAAAGAACGCCTTTGAGAAGCAGCGCCGAACGATTGTGAAGGACATGCCGGTTGATTCACAATTGTCAAGGCTTACATAAATTGAAGTTTCAGGTTCGCCTCGCAAATTACACAGCCACATGGCCCACATCCAACAAGTTGCAAGTGACTGTTCATGCAACGTTCTGAATGAATAGGGTGGGTAGTATACGGCTAATAATCGATGCTAAGTAATGATTCGATGAGTTCGAAATGCAAATGTTCACGGCTATGTCATTCACGCGATGCCTATCTAGTAAAAGTACCAGATACCTTTTTCCGCTGCAAGCGCTACCTATACCAGACCCTATCTGAGCACATGGTCATTGACATCGGCAATTTTACAGCCCATAGGTGCCCTGTCGACAATTTCGCCTGAACAAAGTTCATTATCCTGGCGACCGGGCCTTCATGCCCCCCGGCACGGATCCACCGTCTGAGAGGTCCGACACACCGCTTCCACGACTTCAGTGTCAAGCCGTCCAACAAGATTGTCTTGACACAAGGCCAAGCACCAGGTGCAAGAGTCCCACGTTTGGTTTTAGTGATAGGTACCACCAGACTCGGCGACGCAGTTGAGACACTAAACCACATCCGCTCCGCCTGGAACGAGCCCTTCCGCGTTTGGGAATCTGAGGAATGATGCAGCAGTTGGCCATCCTTCGGCCGTGCTATCTCGCAGCCGAAGTCGTGTCGCGATTGGAAATTTTAGCCCCCTTCGCTCCGGAAGAAGCAGGTATTGTGATAAGATCCTCTTAGATACCCCAATCTCCTCACCCTCCATAGAATCTTGAGATATTCGAAAAGTGGTGCGTGTAAGGTGGAGAAGAGACTAGAACAACATCGGAAATAGGGCGTTTCACAATGGATTACTAGCGTCCGGAAAAGGGGTGCATTCATACTGCCGCCCTCTTCATCGCCACAATCAGCAACTAGACCATAGATGTGAGGTATTCTAGTGCGTTGGCCGATAGCCACAGGTCCTCACCACTTAACAGAAGTGGTGCCACCGCGCCCGTCGGTCTCAAGCAATAGAAGTCGTCTTCTCGTAGTGTCGAGGATCTCGGCGAGCTCAAGCTGAAAAACCAGTCTGGAGTTCGTATGTTGAAGTAATCTATTTCCAATGACGACAAAGATAGTGCGCAGTTGTTGATTAGGAATGGAACCTGAAGTCTACCATCGATCTGATAGGACGCCTGCTCGAGTGTCGGATATGGCAGGAGTAAATGCATCGACAAGCCTTGACAAATTGTCAGAGGAGTCTGAGTCAGAGATATTCCAAGTTCTTAGGCTGCGTGACTGCCAAGCCTTGGAATAAAGAATATCAAGAATGGTAGGAAGAAACGCCTCACTCAATAGATGAATTCAGCAACGTTTCATAGATGGTTAACGACAAAATGTGATGGCAATGGGGTGATCCGATGAGCGTCTAAGGTATCTAGAGAGGTGCTTTGGTGGTGTTTCAGATGTGATAAACACGTTGGTCCAAATTCCTGGTGACGGGTGGGCAAGGTCTTGCAGCGCCAAGCCCCGCAGACTCCAGAAACAGCCCACTCGAAAAGGGAGTCATTTGTACTAGGAACTCCCCCAGCACCTTGTCGAAAAATCTCATTTGGTAACTGGGAAATGGGCGCAAGCTGCGTAAATCGAGTTCCCCGTAGTGCGAGGTTCGAAGACCCGGTTCCAGCCCAAATATCTCTGTATGTCCTGCTTCTGGTCGCATGGATCCGAATGGCATAAGTCGATTCATAACTTACTGTACAAACTTCTTACACTGAAGTTCGAATTTTTTGACAGCTGCCACTGGTGCGCTTTGTTGAAAAGAAGAAAGCTGAATTTAAAAGTGGGCGACGCGACTGCTGCCGTGCGGCGCACGCTTAGTCCACGCCTCGTAGTTTAGAACGTCATTGAACAAGCAGATGCAATATTTACACACTTGATAACAGGACATCCAACTGATACTTGGACACCGCAAGCCTTGTGCATACCTCGCACTTCAAAGGAACAATTCGGGAGGTAAGCTTGAGCACTAGGCGCTATTTGGGTTGTTACACATGTATATGGGTTGGCGCAGAGAACGCAGCCGTGCCGTGAATGGTCGTGATCGATCGTAAAGATAGAGTGCTATGGGAAGGGAGTATATCATGATGGGAGCAGAAGCGAAGCAAACAAGTCACGAGGCCTGAGGGAGGAAATTGGAAGTAAACAAGCACAAACAAAAGCAAGATGAAGGGTTAGATACGGAATCGCGATGACGAGGAATGATACACGGATATACGAATACAACTGTTTGGAGCAGAGGAAGGGTCAACATGTCAAGAATATCGAGGTATCCGTGGAAGATCGACCGGGTAGGTACCGGGATTAACGCCTCCGCATTGTTTTTCCTACTTTGCGCAAAATGGCTGCACAAAGCACGAAAGAGAACATGATCACGTAGGATAGCCGAAACTCGGGTAAAATATGCGGTCGCCCGAGGGAAATACTCTTTACTTTTGGACGAGGGTGGGTACCAAGATGGGAATAGGGATACAACCATCCCATTGTGCGAGCAATGATCGAGCGCGCGAATGATCTCAAACCAATGTGATAACCAAAGAAGACGATGTCGTCCGGAGTTGGGCACGGATCGTGAATACAAGAATGGTCTATGGGCTGACGTTCATTGACTGGCCGTCGGGCTTCTTCAGCACGAAGGTTGACAGCTTCCTGGGCCGCGATTTGTGCTTCGACAACTTCTAGGCGTGCTCGGAAGGCTTCAAGCTGCGCTCGAGTAGATGCGATGGATGCTTTGAGTACTGCAATAATAGTATCATCATCGGAAGGTGCTGCAACTTGGTCAGGCGCAAGAGAGACCCCTTCAGCTGACTCGACTGTAGTGACCTCAAGCTCTGCTGCATTAAGGATGTTCACAGCCACCTCTGGATCTAAGTTGGCCGGAGGTATGTCGTCCACAGGTATGCTGCCTGACGCACTGTCCATCTTGTCGGAACCTCCGGTAAATATCGCGGTCACAATTCGATTTTGAGTATGAGCTCGTCCGTTTCCAAGATCAGTGAACTTGCTGAGGTTGCATTCTACTAAAGACTCGTTTGTGTCGGCATTAATTTCGACCACCGCCACCCTCGGGGATGTAGAGGCCACCGGCAAAGGGGCGGGCGGACCAGTGGGGACTCGCTTCACGGTCTCTCCCAACTCATAGTCTTCTTCCCAAGCGCGTGCACCTATTATGGGACCAGAAGACGTCAGGAGCTCCTCGATGGTCGGCTCGTCCTCAATCTCCTTGAGCGACGTGTATGGAGGTGGCGGGTTGATTATACTGATCGTCGAATTTGACAGGGCAGATGGAAGGGGTGACTTAGCGAACGGAATATCATTGTCACTATCGGCATCACTACCACTCATAGAGCCTTCGCTCCCGCTGACAGCGCCTCTGTCGCGCTCCCAAGTGTCAACAAGACCCTTAACCTGACCACGTCTCCTGATTCGCATATGTGCAAGGTCTCTGTACCTCTGTGCGGAGGAGTCTGAAACAGAGTTGGACCGATTCAAGGTTACGGCTGGGGATGGCGGTAGGTTTCCATCAGCTCCCATGAAGGCAAATGACGGGAGCATTAAATCCACTGATGAAGTGGAGAAATTGTACAGATCGCAGTTGAAAGGCGAATTCGAGCTGCGTGTGGGTCGGGTATAAACACCTTTTGGATGTGTAGATATGTCTTTAGAATGGTATGAGTCCACCCATATGCGACCGCGGAGAACATCTGCGCGCAAGGCGCGGGAAGCCTCGAGCAGATAAAGTCGCTGACCAGGTGTCAGGGACAGGCTAGAAACACGCGACAGACGTCAGATAATCCTTGAAATTGGGAGAACACTCGATGCGTGAGCGTACAACTTACCTAGCGAGGTCAGCGTCAGTTAATCTCAAGAAACTCCTACCGGTAATAGTCTGTTCTTTGATCGCATGAAGGAGGCGTCCCTGATCTTCGGTACTCAACTCGCTGCCCGCCCGAAGTGAAGTAGCAAGATGTGAAGCAAGGTCGTCAGTGGACCAGTGCTTGGGGTTGCGAGATAGCTTATTGTCCTCCATAACAGCATTGTCAGCTACACTTGCGGAGGATTGTAGCGTGTCCGCACGCTTCGGTCTTTGAGAGGGTATTGCGTCGTCACTGAGAGAGAGAGGTGCACGTGTTGGAGGGATGGAAGGGGGAACAGGTAACGGAGCAGGTCGAGGAATTTCATTGACACTCACACCTTCAACAGATGAAAAGGAAGACGTGTGACGATGCCTCGGGCGAGTTGGTGATGTAGGGATATAATGGTGTTTGACTGAGGGTGATGAGTGCGGCGATGAGTTCGAACGTGAAAGAATGGCAGAGGACGTCGTCTTGATTGCATACGGATGTGCATTTGGCAGGATTTTAGGGTGTTTCTTGCTTAGCATTGGCGCTGTTGGCGGACTAGAAGACACAGTCGAGTTCGCCATCATGGACGACGACGACGATGGCGTCTGAATAAATTCCCCACAAACAAACGTGAGAGTCTTCAAATTCATTTGATAACCTACTTGCTGAAGTCTAAAGCCCGGCCACTAAATCACTACTCCTTCAACTATTTTGTAACCATCGAGAGGGAGAACCCATAGGGAAACCGAAGGACGGCTAACACTAGTCCGAGCAGGATTGGATCGATCTCGACCCGGAGTCCTGGCATGTACGCCAATCCCTTAAACTCCTCCGAGTCACCTACGACCTATATCAATGGGTGAAATCGCAAACCGGGCGGGAGATGCAACATGTATGATATATGATAATTGCTTTATCGTTAGCACACGGTACGTCGGTAAGTCATTTTTAGTAATGTGAATGATATCAATCATGCATCGCCAGACTCCGTACTTGTGATCGAAGTCCTGGGTTAGTTTAGTTGTTTGCTGAACGTGTCGTATTTGCAGCACATACTAGCTCGAATTGAACATATACAAGGTGCACGAGAGTAAAACCATCTAGCCATATTCATGAAGTTGTCCTATTCGAGATCGTAGTCTCACAGAGCCCATTACGACTCAAGTGCGCCATTCATGTTTCTATTCCATTATAGCTAGCTTACCTGGGGCTAGTACGTTATGGCAATATGCCTCGCAATCTCCCCCTTTCTCCCTCCTGTGGGCTGTGAGGCAGTTATTTTGAACGCAATTGGTCATCATTTAGTAAGTAAGCACAATGCGCAGGGGCCCTGCCAGGCAGACTTCCCATGTCTTGGTATCCTCCATCAGCGCATGACTCCCATAACCCCGAGTTTAACGAGAACATTCGAGCGGAACATGGACTTCACATTCCGACACTTTGGAGACTACTACTTAGACATGTGAATTGTGCGAAAACTGCTTCACATTCCCCATTCTCCTCCCGCGTAGCTTCTCCATCTCGGCTTCCGATTTCTTTACCGAAGCTTCTTCCTGGAGTGCTGTAAAAGGCTGTATAACAGCGCGTGCGACGTGATGCCATCGAAGGCGCATACGAACAAGTTACATATGATATCGAAACTTTATCTTCGCATGTGGAATGTACTAGCTGGGGACTATAGTGGACTATCCCCGCCGACTTCAATGCCCGTCTATTGAAAGCTTGAACCGGGTTTACCGCGTGACGACTTGAAAATTCCTTACCGCACGGAGTGGATGAACCCCATGTGCCCTTACAGATACAGGAACACCACAATCTAGGCCATATGCCAGCATGCGCAGGCCCTTTGATCATGACGGCGGGTTTGGTTGCTATGCTTTAGTTTTTTGCTAATTACTTTCGCCTTGACCTTGATTCCCATTTCGCCAACGCCAACGCGTCGGTCCCTTATCTGATGGAAGACTACTCGGGAAATGTAACAGGGTGCGCATCAGCACATATCGCGTACCTGACGTCCAGACTCCAAAGGCATCTCGCGGCTGTGCGTTGAACTACATGCAACGCGGACAGTCGGAGAGCAGAACTATTCATGAACCATGCCTTTCGTGCAATTCATTTACAGTCGTACCTTGATCAGTTGAGAAGGTGGCTAACGGTCAAAGATATCCTCGCCCTCCACACCGGCCTACGCCTCTTGCCATTCGTCTGACATATGGTATTGTTTGTTAGAATAAATGACAATTGAACTGGAAGTGAAGTCTAGAAGAAGACGTTATATTGAAAATTCTATCAGTATTCCGCAGCTGTGACCAAGGTATAATAACACGTAGGGTATCTCTCAATTGGGAACCCCAGTTTGATACCTGAACTTCGTGCATGTGCGTCGCGATGGTCCAAGGAATAATCAAAGTCTAAAGCGAACCAGTCAAAAAATAGAGATTAATAGTCGCTCAAATCGATAAGGTGAACATACCCTATGGCTATCATAAGAACGAAGCCAACAGTAGCAACGACCTAGCCGTGCGTTGTCAAGTGAGCATGTGTGTCGAGCTATAAGAAATACCACGTACGAGGGTGGCGATAATACTAGCGGGCACGCCATTCTTCAAGAAGTCTATATTGGAGAGATAAAGACGTCCAAGATCATCCTCTTGAGCGGCGCTGGTCATTCAGAATGCGTCAAGTTTGACTCGCAGTGGTCGTGTAATGCACATACGCGGTTTGATTAGGAAACCCAGAAACAGGCATACCCATTCCAACAGAGCAAAGCAGGCCAGTCATAAAAATGAGCAGATTTGCATGGTCACCGGGTAAGTTCCGTCCAACTTCTTTCGCGATGGGAACCAGCAGGACACTTGCAATCGTATGACTGATAAATGTCGATACGATCTAGTACGAGTTTGAGCGACCTGCAAACACCACAAAAAGTGACCACAAACCAAAACGACTGGGGAGAGGACAAGAACGACAGTGTACAAGGAGAGACCCTCGAGCAAGTGATGGATTATCCCATCCATAGTCACCATCAAACCACTAGAAGTAACACCCTCGCCAAGAGCAATTCCGCCCATTGCGAGGAAAACAATTGTCCAAGCGAATTGTTCAAAGTCGTCCTTAAGAACGCGTGGGTTAGCATGAATATTACCAATATTCACTACGCACCTTGTTCAGCACACCAGTGGCAAAGAAGGCAACGATTGGGAGGATAGCAATAACGCCCATGTCTCCCACAAGACCCTCAATTTCGTGCTCAAAACACCAGAGAGCAATCGTGAATAAGCAGACGAACGTAACCCAATACTGCTTGAGGGTGAAGGATTCCCTTG
>QLOO01009370.1:0-29160 GCA_003313855.1 Suillus sp. MG131
TTCATGTTCCTCATTCTTCCACGAATTGTTGAACGGCCTCCACGATCACCCTCTTCCGCACATGTAATTTAGCAGATTTTGGCTGTACGCAAATGTCTCACTATTGTATACGTACCTCATGTGGCATCTCCCAAGTATTAGCTGAAAATTTCACGTTGTTGTATTGTGTCTTGATCGAACTCGAGACTTTGTAAAAGGTTGAGGACTGCGACGCCGAGTAAGTGACCTACTGTAACGCTATTCTTGCCAAGATGATCTGTTCATAAGACTGCGTTAAGTCTGCCATCGATGCAAAGAAGGCACGGCCAGGCAGCTTAGTCGAAAATAAGACCCCATAATGATTGTATGATAGTGTGAATAGTTCATGCTCGCCAAGAATAATGAGATGTAATATAATGTAGCCAAGATGTGTACGGTTATACGAGTAGAATAGTAATGTGCGAAGTCCATGAATGTCTCTTGCAGAAATCCTTATGCCATAATAGTTCCAACTGCAGCTGCGACGATGGCTGCAGTGATACCAGTAAGCGCAAGGGACACGGCGCTGAAGTGAGTCGCCCCGCTCTTCTGATTGCCAAGAGGTTTGTCGGAAGGGGCAGATTTTCCAGACGACGGCGAGGACGAAGCCGGTCTGTCATATAATCAGTTACGTCGACACTGAAGGAAAATCAGCTTACCTTTTTGAAGCGGTTGCCGTTGGTTTTGTACTAGTGCTGGCGCGGGCCGGGGGCTTGACGGCCAAGTCACCTACTTTCGCTGGGATAACTTGCGATGTTGAGTTCCAGGCGTTCTGGTAGACTGAACCAGCGTCCAGCTGAGCAAGAGACAACCTTTGCCAGCCGTTTGAAACCATCATCGGGTATGCGTCCATGAATGACTTGACGGATAGATCAGACAACTCGTGTTCCAAAATGACAAGTCCAGGGGTCTTTGGACCTACAAGGCACGATCAGTATCAGACACCACAGATGATGGCAACAACATACCAGTCAACCACTGTGTCATCTGCTGCTGTATCTTCTCTGGCGTGGTCAATGGGACAGGTTCGCTCAAGGTCCAGTCATCAGTGCTAGAATGAAGTCGGTATCGATAAACATAAACTCATTCGGTAGGATCACGTACTCTTGATTCCAGATGACGGTTATGAGCCCAAACACCTCCTTTGCAACAGCCCGGACGCGCAAATCGGAGTCACCGTAAGGCGGCCTCCAGTACTTAGGGATACGCCCGCCCGTTGAGTTGTGGATGAGTTCCATCGTCCATCCTATCTCGGCGAGAATTTCGATGTTCGACTTGGTGGTCATATATGGATGAGTCCAAGTGTGAACGGCAATATCATCCTGGTTCGTCTCGAAGGCGGTTTTGAACTGCTCGGGATACAGGAGAATGTTGGTGCCGATGAAGAAGTGCGTTACATGTTCTGAGTGGCTAGCGAGGAACTGATACAGCTGATCTGACGCCTGGATGCGCGACGGATCAGCTATTGTTTGAGCAACGTATTCCCACAACTAGGCACGTACCGGTAGCGGACCATCGTCAAAACTAAGGGCGACAACACCCGGTGGAGCATCCCACACGTCACCTGGCGTAACACACTTGGCAGTTGAGGAGCAAACAGTCGCGCTCATTGGGTCATATCCAGAAGGGTATACGGGATCCAATCCGTTAATACTTGTAGACTGGGGAATATCGGGAATCTTGCCCGCTAAGGTGGCTGCGTTTAGAGCATCCACCCAAGCCTTGGGGAGCATCGTAGTATCCGCAGTAGCTGGGGGGAAGCCGGCGGACCATTCTGACCACGCGTGTTGAGCCAGCGGGTGTGAAGAAAATTAGATACAACGGCTTACCTAGCGTTCCTATCGCGGGATAAATAATACCATCGCCGACAGGTCCACGCTTAAAGAGGGCGTGTACTGGATGATCGTCTTCATGATACCACCTGTTACCAGGGGGCGTGTTCTCGGTGTGAGATTCGTGAGCGGGGGCAACGGACGCATAGACGGCACTGGCGGCGAGGATGATAGCAGAGAGACGCGACATGACTAGAAGACGAACAAAAAGAGAGGACTGGTATAGTAGTGGGTGTTTAGGAAATAACGTGGTGATGGAAGGAGGAAGAATGAGAGAATGAGAAAGACAAACCCAAGCTGCCCATTTTATGCGGCGGGTAAAGGCATTCTGCTGGTCAGCCAACCACCCTGCGTCAGTCAGCCGCACACGAATACTAACTTCCTTATTGGGCATTTTATCGACTGGTCACAATGACGGTAAAACGCACCTTGACCCGGGTTGCTCGACAGCAGTAAGGTCTTAAGACGTCGCGTCCCGCATGACCCTTGAAAAACAGGCGAACAAGGCAGTATCAACCAGTAAAAGCGAACTCATCTCTAACGTTGCGGTATGCCTTCAGAATGCCGACGAGTCTCCCAGTCAATCGTTAATGCTGCACTATGATTGGTCCCCGCCAGCCTGACAGGGGCGAACGGGTCATCGACTAGTACGAATTAAAGAGCACTGATGCCTACGGAGGAGCATGAGAATCGCATATGATATGCACTGGAAGATGTCGACCGACCACAAACATGATTGTAATGTAGTTCTTGTTATCCCAAGGCTATCCGACTAAACCAGTGGCATAAAACCTCATAGGACCTGGGTCAATCCAGAGCACGACGGCGTCGTTCACAGAAATCTATGGTACAATTCCCTAAGTGTTAAGATGCCGGCGATGCAGCTGCAGAAGCCTCCCGATTTCGCAAGATCAGAATACCGCCCCTCATCTGAGCGACCTCTTTCACCATCGCCGTAAACTTCGCCTTCTTTGCATCTGTAGTCAAGTAAGGCGTGAAATACTGGATACAGTCCCGAGTCGTCGCGTTGGGTTTATTCTGTAACCACTCGACAAGCATCTTCTCCTCCAATTCGCCGTCCGGAGGTGGGACAGTGGATAGCTGTCTCCGTTTCTTCGGCTTCGGTGCACCATTCACTGCAGCGCCCGCTGGCGTCGCATTGCTGCCGAGGTCATCAGTGGCTTTGCGTTTATTCGACATTGGCTGTCCATTTGGCCTCGGGCTGCCCGGACTCTTAGTTGGAGCGGATGGGCTGGTTGCTCTGCTACCCGCGACGGGACTGGTTGCCCTACTTCCAGTACCCTGTCCACTAGTTACGCGGCTGCTGTTCGTAGAAGTCGTCTTAAGTTTTGGTGCTTTGGGACTTGTGGCACGTTTTGCCACAACCGAATGACCACCCATACTCGCAGGCGCAGGGGAAGTAGCGCGAGAGCCAACAGCAGAACCGTTTTGAGCAGTGCTGGTAGGCGGCTGCGATGATTTCGGAGTCGGTTGTTGAGAAGCTGATCGAGATTTAGTCTCTTGAGGTGGTTCTTGAGGAGGAATTGGTTCTTCCTCTTCTTCCTCGTCATTCTGCCGCAGTATTAGCACGCATACACAGGAGTGAGGAAAGAGACACACTGAGCTCGCATACGGATTACGTTCTTCATCGCTATCATATGCCGCATTTTTCTCCAGCTTGCGCATGAGTTTCTTCAGAGATTTGCCGTCCTTCGTCAGCTGGCTCTCCCCATCCTCAGACTCCGACTCGTCGACATAACCCTCGCGGGTCTTGTTGGCACTCTTGTACTCTCGTTTGAGGCGTTCCTATTGTGCGGATGTCAGCGCGACAGTGAGAATGACGAAGGGCTGACATACCTCTAACTCTTTGGCTTCCTCTTCATCCATATCGGCAGGACCTGCCTCATCGTCGTCCGCAAACTCATCATCAAAAAGCTGCTCATCCAAGTCCCCTTCCATGTCATTCTCCTCCTTCTTTCTTCTGGGACCGCCTTCGTCGTCGTCATCGTCGCCACCACCCTGAGCTCCGCGGTTCGTCGTCCGCAGTGCTCGTCCACCCACAGCTCGACTCTGTCCAGACGAGTAGACCAGTGACGAGCTGCCAGATATAACACGGTTTTCTGCCTCCGCTTTGAACATCTCCGATGTTGCTGACGATGGTCCTTGGCCTTTTCTCCGGTGTAGCAGCCAACGTTCCGGGTCCTTATTCTTCTGAATCTTGGCCATCTGGAGGGAGCGTCAGATTGCAGTGATGCATACGCAGTAAACAAAATACCAGAGCCTCCGCCTCCTCTAATCCAGGGACATGATGTTTAGGCTTCTTCTGGAACTTGTACCAGCGATTGGCAGGTACAAATTTAAAAAATTCTTGCGCAGCTGGCATAAAGAGAGCGTGTGTCTCCGCCCTTGCCACCTCCTCCAGTTTCCCTACCCACATCTCGTTCTGCTTTGCGTCCTCCAATACCCAGGGGTAACGCTCCTCACGTCGCAGCTGACGAGTTGCCTCAGGCACCAAGAACACCTGGCGTGTCTTCTTCTGAAATTTCTTCCGCCCGCCAGCTTTTCCCTTGTCCTTGTCCTTCGACTGAGCCTCACCACCGTCCTTCGCCATCGGCCGACCATCCGCATCAACCATAACTATGTTTCCATCTGTACCAATAACAGGCTTCCCGTCAGGCCCCAGCATATGTCCCGCAGGCACTTGAGAGGATGGACCAGACTCTTCCCTTCTCAACTCCTTCCTGTTCAACTTTATCGGCTCTTCCCAGGTTGATATATCTACAGTCTTTCTCGAATCAAACTTCATAACATCGTATTTCCATCCATTGAGAGCAGAGGACATAAGCTTGAATTCGGAAAACTCGCCATCAGGGAGCTTAGAACTGTCATCTGCGTCACCAGCAGGTGGGGTGGGCTGTACGCGGGGAGTAGCGGATTTGCGGAGGGATTGCTGTGATTGAGATGGTTGAGAGCCTTGTGAAGTCGTTGACGGCGTAGAGGGCTCCTTCTTTATTGCTTTCTTCTTGTGAAATAGCAGAGATTCAGCCGATTTTGGTGCCATTGAAAAGATAGCTTGAATTCAGAGTGAAGATGAGTGAAGATGACGGTATCAGGTAATCAACGCAGCAGGCGGCTAGGACGGCGACGAATTAACGAGCGGAAAGGACAGAATGGCCAGAGAGCATGTATATAGTTTTGTTTCACAAGGGAACAGCAAATGGGTGTTGGAGAACAAAGGCTCACATGCTGACATAAGGCATGGTTATTTCATTGTAGCGTTAACCTGTGCACTGATCATAGGTGATCTGAAGGATGTTTGATAGTCATCATAACAATTGCGACGAGAGGAAAACCTAAGGAGAAGACTATATACACTTCATGTGATCGTGAAAACTTGTCCATAAAAATGAGAACAACCATGCTAAGACCATCGCAAGCTCGTAACTTAAAGAAATCGTAGAATCCAGCAGAGCGGGAGAGGCCAAGAAAGGCCAAAACAGGTCCACCAACTACATCGGCTGTACCTCCGATTTGTTCGTTGGTATGCTCGCAACGCCATTGGTAGTTGGCGCTGGTGGTGCTCCTGTTGGAGCTGAAGGAAGGGTGGTGGATGCTGCTGGATATGGATTCTCCGACGATGGCGGTCGTGGCTGAGGCGGATGGGGCGGTTGCTGGTGCGGGTGCGGTGGAGGATGAGAGATCGCCCCTGGTGGTGGTGGGTATGGTCCCGGAACTGGTGCGCCCTGCCCATACACCATAGCGTGGGGTGGTGCTCCTGCACCAAAAGATGGTATGCCTTGTCTCATGCTTTCCAGCTCGTGTCTCAGCATCTCGATCTCGCGAACCATATCTTGGTGACTTTGTTTTAAATTGGTAACAAAATCGATGGCTGCATAAATCATGTCAAGGATTGCCGCGCGTGTAGAAACCCGGTCTGCATACCTTTGCTAAGTATTTCCCATTTACTCGCCTTCATGCCCCGATCTGCGGGAAGTTGGTCCCGCAGCTCATCAAATAGGTCTTTCATTTCTTTCCGTCGCTTTCGCTCGGCAAGCTTATGCGAAACTCGCAGCTCGGGTGAACGAGAGTAAGGCGTAGATCCCGGCTCCTTCGGCGGTTTCAGGCCAGATGACGGAGAAGGAGCCGAAGAAGGCTCCTCCGCAGGTGGCGCAGGCCCTACAGCAGTAGTGACAGTCTGACTAGTTTCGCGTAATTGACGCGATGGAGGTCGGGACCGCGAACGGATATTTCTTGTCGGGCCTATTGTAGAAGTCGAGCTTTCTGGCACCGACATCCGCCTGTCTGACGGGAATGTCATCGGGGGCATCATGGTCATCTGCATAGGTTGTGTTTCGAAAGAACGGGGGTGGTGCTGTATATTAGGATCTTGCGAACCATCCGGGTGTTGTGCTGCAGACCACGCGAAAGTCGCCATGCTGCCTGGCGTCGAGGGTGCAGCAGGTCGACCATGTGGCTGATCGCCGGATAATGCCGAGGAGTAGCCACTAGTGGTCCCGTTTGGGAACGATGGTGGTAGAGAATCCCGTCTCTCATTCAACCACCAATGCCCACTTCCTCCCGAGATTCCTGGGCCTGTCGCTGATGCTACCGTTCCAGAATGTACTGAATGTCGCCTCTGGTCATATATGCTCAGCTGAGCTATCCTACTCATTTCAATGGTCGACCCTCGCCGTTTTTGTGCGCGTCCTTCTGAATCGATGTTCATGGGACTAGGTACCCCAGGTCCTACCAGTTGCGAATCTGTGTCATCACTTCCATTTGCTTCCCTGTAAGTAGATGTCTTTCGTTTCGTTCCATGTGGCATTTGGGAATCCGAAGAATTCTGTAGATCTGTCAAAATCGGTTTTTCGAATATGACATCAATGACTTACAGCAATTGATTGCCTTCGTGAGCTATGATCACTGTCGTCTGCATGTCGTGTGTTAACTCTGGGCGATTGTTTCTCGTTACTGCCGTCCACGTTCATGTGATCGGTGGTTTCTGAGAACGTTACCACCTCTATGTTCACAAGATGCGTACAACAAATGACACTTCAAACTCACTGGTTCCCCCGTTTAGAGGAAGTGATGTCTGTAGAGGTGCAATACCCTTTGCAGGCTCCCATTCTGCAGATGGGGAACGTAATATCTTGCGCATTTGTTTACTTGAAGACTCAGAATTGTGCGTTGAGCCTCCGCCATCACCGAAAGTGTAGTTAGCAGCTGGACGTGGTCCTGAGAGGATGCCGGTGCATTAGCGACGGACTTGGATGATAGCACGGGAACCAAAATCAATACCATCTATATTACGCGGACCTGCAGACGAGTTGGCGGAAGCAGCATGTAGAGATGGATCTGTGATAGAGCCCCTGCGATGCTGCTGTAAATAATCGAGAGGGGGAAGAGAGATGACTGGGGAATGTCTGGATACATCTTTGGTGCTGCCGCCAGTATCCTTTGGTTGAGAAAAGAGATTGACGTGCTTGATCGTAGCAGTCGTTGTAGATGCAGGCATTATGCCTGTGATAGATTCAGCAAATAGGACGTTGAAGAGAGACGGTCCAAGGATGGTCGATGTGAATGGCTTTGTGAATGTCGACGTTATAGAACTAAAACTCAGTTACCAGATACGGCGTACAGCAACGTGGGTTACGAGCACGTGGCAACGCACACCTCCAAAAAGGCTAAATTAACGAGTGAGTTTTGCCAAGAATTTATTCCTTTTAAAGCCTCCATGACTGAGGAGGACAACACCGGTAAAATGCCTGGGTATACCATCACACGAGAATTCAGATCGCAGGCTATCGCGCGCAGGGCTACAACACAGCAACTCTCGTAAATCTATCTACAACCCTCCCCAAGCCTAGTAGCGACCAGCGCCCGATGCTGATCCTCTCTTAAATCAATAGTCCGTATATGTCTCGCCTTCATACTATTCCTCGTTAATCTCCCAGTCTTCACCTTCTCCATCTCCTCCCACGCTAATCGCTCAAGAATATCATCCACTTCAACCATGAATCTCACCCACGGTATGTAATCAAGGTACACGCTGCTCTGGGGCATGAGAGGTGCGGGTGGTTGAACGATGTCCTGCAATGCGGTTAGCATCTGTGCTTGATGCTCCACGCGAGCACGGAAGAGCCTGGTTTCCATGTCAGTATTAGAACCACTAGCCGCGGGGTTGATCGACGTTGTGATCGGAATAGCACCCAAAACCTCGTGTTTACCACGTGAAAGGTGGATGGCATCCTGCACAATGAGCTCATCATTGTGATAGAAGGCAAGTGTATCTCTCGTGTCAGAGACGTGGGACGCCCGGATTAGTATGGCGTGACCCAATTCATCGTCAAGCGAAGATTCAGATAGGTTGTACGACAGCGCCTTGAATGGTGAACTGTCAGGAAAGCAGCGGGGAAAAGTGTGCACTATTGCCCTCACCTCATGTCCATCCAATGGTGCCCTACAGAGATAGCTGTCGGTATACGAAACACAATCCGTGTAAGTGGAAGCCCATCGCCACAACTCCTCCGTCGATGTCTCAGAAACATCAGCACTGCTTTGGGCGGAAATTGTCATAGGGAGTGACGGAAAAATTTCAGCGGCCCCCTGTGCTTCTTGAGGGACCTTAACTTCGTGGGTGGCGTCAGTACAAATCAATTGCAGCTGGGTAATAGATCGCCTGAGATCCGGTGGTGGTAGTGGTTCGGTTCTGGGGTTGAGCGGCGCGTCTGGAAGATCCATACTCTGCACGATGTATGTAGTTTCGTAAAGCTGGCTTAACTTATCTCTTGGGATAGCGTATCCCTGTGTTACACACAGGCATTGCAAAAACGTGACAGCGGGCTCAGAAGGGCAAGGTTGGAATGCCAGAACGGATTGCAGAGGAAGATCCGCGACGGGGACAAGTTTAATGTCTGTCAAGGCGAGACTGAGTTCTGGAAAAGTCGACGTGATTAGAGTACAGTACCGTTGCATGTCATGATCACGGGCCGGCGGCACTCCTTGATTAAGTCTACCACTGCCGGCCAAAAACCAGCGTCTTCCTTGAATAATATATCGACTTCTTCCAGGAGAATGAGTGATTGCCGGGTAGTAGCAGATGGTTTCGCCGGTCCATTTGTTTTTAATGAGCCAACTAGTTCATCCACGGTTACAGGTGGTTTCACCGTGTCCTGCAGGGACTCACTGGCAGCATCCACGAGGACGTGTGTGTCAACATCACTAGGATGCTCGGTATCTGAGTGTGTTGGCGAGGGTTGGGGGTTAACTGTCCCTGCTTTAGGGAAGAGCGTCGAAAGAGCAGCGCTTGCTCTTGAATCACGCTGTGCAGCTGCCGTCCGGTATTTTGGCCTCGTCTGTTGAATGAGGTGATTTTTACCCACATCTCCAACGAGGTTATCGAGGTTTGCGCCGCTACGTCTTCCAATCCCAGGATAGACCTCGAAAACTTCCCACCCCAGCTCGTCTGCACACGCATAAACTGCTGCGCTCTTCCCACACCCTGGAGGCCCGGTTATAATAAGTGTGTTCGTTAGAGGATCGGCAAAATTAGCGTCGGAGGGTTGGTAATTTGGATCGGTCGGGATAGTGTCAACACCAATCTCTGAGGTCGGTAGATGTTGCTCTAATAGCAGCGAATTTTCCTTTCGCTGGAGGCGGGAAAGCGTCCGCTGGCAAAAATTAAAATCATCGTCATCGGTTTCTTTCCTTGGTTCATCTGAGATCGTATCGTCGTCGCTGTGGGCAATAAAAACATCTAACTCGTCCTCGGAATCCAGCCTCCGTCGTTTCCTGCCTCTCTTTTTATCCACAGCTCGAATGACACGAGGCCGCTTGGGCGCCCTTTCGGGGGGGTCGGGCTTGGCCTTCCGTCTACCTGGGCCAGCTGCGCTACTTTTCGCGACGGGGGGATGTGTAGCATGCAGTCGAATTTCGAGAGCTTTGAGCCAATCTCGAATATACAATGCACGCGATTCATTCCCTAGCACTTCATCCGCTCGCCTGGGGCGGAAGTAGGTAGTCCATATTTCTTGCTGTGACGGTCCAGAAGCTGTCCGATTGGCATAATCCTCGCCATTCAAAAATCTAGATATTGCGGCATGATGTGCGGCATCACGGGGGCCGTCAACACCAAGATAATCCTCCCGCTCGGACTGCGAGGATATTCGGGGAAAGATTAATGATTGAAGAGGAGGATCTTGGTATCCCTGCGATGAGGAAGAAAGGAAACCTAAAGACATGTTGTCTGTGCCATCTGGCAGACTGCGTTTGTAACGTCTCGGTGGCTCCGAACTCGCACTGAAGGTAGTCTGCGGTCCACGAACATGCTGCGTCTCCTTATTTGGATATGGCGCATCCGGTGTCATATCGCATAGGGGTGCATGTCGCTTTACCGGGGGATGAACATCTCCTGGAATGTATATTCGACTTCTTGGCGCCGTAGCTTGTACCACTGTGTTGGGCTCGTTATTCGGCGAGTCTATATCCTCGATACATGATAAAATGGTGATTGGTGGGGATTGGTGAAGGGAATTCATTTCTGAAGGAGGTGACGAAAAGGATTGATGAGATGACGGTGGCTGTTCATCGTCAGATAGTTCAACAAGGATATCTCCACCGGTATTTCTACTCGCAATTGTAGAACTTGAATGAGAAGTCTGGATGAGCGTTATGGATGAGGTTCCGAAAATGGGAAACAATTTTGCCGGTTGGACTGTGAACCAGAGATGAAAAAGAAGAGTGCTCACATCAAACAGTACTCACTGTGATGTTGACGGACCGCATCTCGTATAACTCTGCGGGCCGTAGGACGTGGTGGGGTCGGTTCGTCATCAATGACTATGATATCTACTGGATGTATGGAAGATGACGCGTTGGCTTCATCCAGTCCCTTCAAACCTTCTTCCGAAGGTTTTGTTTCCTCGTCCTTCTGGAACAAGTCGTACAGAGTCTTCTGAGCGGACGCCTGCGTGCCTTCAACGTCAGGAACAGGTCACATGAATGCCACACATACCTGCTTTGCACGTGTGCTTCGTGTAACTCTGCTTTGGCGTTTCTCGGTCATCTAAGGTGAAGAGCAGGGAGTTAAAAGTGTGCAAAGAGCGTGGAGGGTTTAAGTTTGAGCACCGGAAATGATCGAAAGTGTCGGAACGCGTCTGACCACGAAGATCGCGTTGCATGTGACCTCAAATACTACTTGCCTTTTCAAGTAACAGTACACTCATCTTGCGGACTTTCACGCGATCGAACCACAGACTTTGAGCAGAGCCTCACAGATGGCCCTGGAGTTGGATCAAGCAGCGTGGCCGAGCTTAACCCACGATATCGTAAGATGGATATCGCAAGAGTATCATGGTAACGAAGTCCATTCTTAGGCTGATCTTGTTGATTCTTTTGCCAACGTTTACTTAGATATGAATGGTTTGTCAATCCAAACCCTCGAAAGCCCCCCTACACCAGCGGAGTTTGCACAACTAGTCCACATATCCAGGCCTGTTGTCATCAAAGGTCCCCTCATGTTAATACACAGCTTAGACGGGCTCGTGATATGAAATTCAGGTTTCCAAGTCCCAGCCTTGAAACGGTGGACCGATGATTACTTGCGGACAAAGCTGCAAGACCAACCTATATCAATTGCAATCACACCTAACGGGTGAGTGTTCATTTCTTTGAGCGCTTCTGTGACCGAGGGCAGAACAGGCAAGCAGATGCTATTGCAGCTGGTCCAGGAGGCAGGCTCTTTTTCGTGGAGCCTTTTATCGAGAAAGTTTCCATGGAGAAACTCCTTGAAACACTTAACGCAGGCACTTGCACACGTTTACCTCCTAAAATTGAATGCGAGCTAATCCACGTTCTAAGCAGAACAGGACAGTGACAACTTCACCGCTTCTTATCTCCAATCACAAAATGGGAATATATATTCCAGCCGTTTCTTTGAGTCACCAAACGATGATTCGTCAGAATTTGGTGCACTAAGGGAAGATGTTCCAAGTAATATCCCGTGGGTCACCGAAGCGCTAGGTGGGAACTCAACTAAGCCGGGTCCCTTCACTCATAACATAAATCACAGGCAGAAATCCTGATGCCGTCAACCTTTGGATCGGGAACAGTAACAGCATAACGAGTATACATAGCGGTAAGTAATAACTAGCCTAGCCTTTGAATGGCGCGCACCAGACCCATACACATCTCACATGGTGGCAAGATCCGTATGAGAATATATATACTGTGATACGTGGAAGTAAACACTTCACGCTTCTACCACCCTGTGAAGGGTGGTGTCTTCAAGGTAACACGATTTGTCAATGCTATGCGAATCACAGTTATAATTTGCCTCAGAACGGATGTATCCTCACGCGGTCTACGGCCATACTGATAACACCAACGGTCTAAGTGTCATTCCCTCTTCGGATACTCCCTCAGTTCGGTGGTCTTCAGTAATCAACCCGGACCTTCCTGGGTCACTGCCTTCGGAAGCTCACCCACTGCATGTCACACTCGAAGCAGGAGATACGTTGTACCTGCCAGTTGGCTGGTGGCACTACGTACAGCAATCTGGCCCAACTACTATTGCTCTTAACTGGTGGTATGATGCCGAAGTACGAGGGATGAATTGGATCTGGCTTAGCTTACTCAGGGGCAGTGGTGATGTGCCATCAGGAAATGATGAAACCGATACTCGGTGATTGGTGGTACCTAGACCTAATAGTGGCGCACGCACATATAATTGTCACCGCAAGTACCTAGGAAACATTTCACTTAAGGGTACCCATCTCGCGAGTGTTTGTTCAATATGAAGTGTGACAGCTTGACTTTGTGACGGATTATTAGTCAGGTTATGAACTTTCTTGCCTTCAGTACTAGTATCCCTTTGCTACGGCGTCAGCTCTTGCAACATGTCTAAAGACAAATCAGAGAAGCGAGAGAAAAAGGAGAAGAAGCCAAAAGTTGATGATGCAGAGGCAGAGGCAGAAGATGTAGAAATGGCTGATGTTTCGGAGGTGAGAGCCTCGCATGTTTCCAAATGTCCTCATGTACATATCATGTTAGTCCCCCAAAAAAGCGAAGAAGGAGAAAGAAATCACAATTCCATTGGAAGATTTGTCTCCTCTTGCACAACCATTGGCGCAGAAAAAGCTTGTGAAAAAGCTGCACAAAACGATCAAGAAGGGTGCGCCTACTTATTTTTGCTTTTTCGTTCCATCTGCTCATTATTTCTCAGCCTCCAAAGCACGGCAAGTTAAAAGAGGTGTAAAGGAAGTTGTGAAGGGCATTCGAAAAGGCGAAAAGGGGTATGCGCTCTCCTCGCCTTCGTCCTTAATCAATTGATTGATGTCTTCTTAGACTGCTTGTGTTGGCTGCAGATATCAACCCTATAGACATAATATCACACCTCCCGGTGCTTTCGGAGGAAGCTCAGATACCATATGTCTTTGTGACATCCAAGGAGGAGCTCGGCCACGCTAGCTCAACAAAACGACCAACAAGTTGTGTTATGATTTGCCCTGACCAGAAACGCAAAGCCCAAAAGAAGGATGCTGAGGACGATGACTACAGGGAGTTGTATGAGGAATGTCGAAAAGAAGTGGCAAAGCTAGACCACAAGATTGTATTCTAACTTTGCCTGTGCTGTATTTTATACCTCATTAATTATCGAGCGTGCACAAGAAGAGTACGTGTCTCCAGGGACCGGAGTTCAAGGCGGCAATTTGATACATACATAAAATAAAAACGCTTGCTTTCACACGTGCAGCTTGCTCTATCCACTTGGCTTGGTCTTTTCGTTCATACAATCTCTTTCTGCCAACATGCCCGCCCCGAAATCCAAAAAGTCGGCCAGCAACGGTGCTGCTAAAATTCACAGTGCCAAAGTGACGCCCGACTCTACGGTTCCCTCGTCACCTGCTCCTTCTAAAACCGACCTCAGTGGGCCTACGGTCACAGGCTCTGGAAAGCCAGATAAAGCTGCATATGATGCAGAGCAAGAGAGAATCAGAACTGAAATTGACAGTCTGCAGACTAAACTTGTACGCGCTTTATTCGACTTCCTACTACTGGGTGCGAGACTCACAACTCCACGCTTAGGCTGCCGTCCGGGAAAAAATATCTGCGACAAACCATTCTGGTACTGGAAATGACAAACGGGCAGCTCTTAAGGCTGAGCTGGATAGCATACGTGGTCAACAGTCATCCAACAAGTTAAACCGAGGCAAGACACATGAACAGCTCAAAACGATTCAAGAGGGTATTCAGAAAAAGGTCCGCGTAGCATTGACCCGCATTCACCATTTCCTGACGGAACGTGCTATGCAGATAAAGGACCTGCAGGCTGCTCGTGGCAAGACACCTTATAAAACCGCAGCAGATGTCGACGATCATATTAGGTATGCCTACTCTCTTCACAGTACACTGCCTTCTACTGACGCTTCTTGTCTCTCAGCCACTTGGAAAAGCAAGTGGAGTCTGGTAGTATGAAAGTTGTGGATGAAAAGCGTGCTCTTCAGGAGATCAGCCAGGCTCGACGGACACGTAGAATAGTCGAAAAGTTCCAGGCAGACCAGGAGTCCATTGAAGCCGACCGCCAAGAAGCTGACCGATTGAAGAAGCTACTTGATGACCCGGAGTCCAAGGAAATCTCTGAGCGTTATGATACCATCAAAGCTGAACTAGACGAACTCAAAAAGGAATCTGACGAGGCGTACGCAGGCCGAACCAAGCTTTTTGAAGAGCGAGACGGTGTTCAGGCACAAATAACCGCTCTCTTCAATGAGAAGCGTGAGGCAGCATCTCGTTTCCGGGAGGCGAACGACCGGTATTGGAACAAGGTGAACGAGGACCGCGCTCGACGTCTTGAGAAAGCTCGTCTTCAACGTGATGAAGAAGAAGCACAGAGGAAGTTGGCAATCGCTGACGGTCTGCGTGAAGAAGCATCGATGCCTGCATTCCAAACACAGATTGAAGACTGCCAGACTCTCATTGACGCACTCTCTGGGAAGTCCTCTGGCAATGTAGTATTGTCATCTTCATCGGTACCAGCCAAGTCAGACGTTTCTGGTGTTCCGCAGTTGGACATTCGACAGGTGGATGCAGTCGGGGAGGCCTTGGTGGCACTGAAAAAGAAAGATGAAGAATCGTATTTCGTTGGGAAAGGGAAGAAAGGGAGGAAAACTCCCAAAGCCGCCTCTCCAGCTGATACCAGCGTCATCCACCTACCCTACGGCCAATTATCCGCTCTGCTTTCGCTATCAATACCGCCTCCGACGGGCCAGGCTGATGTTCCTCGCGTTATTGAGGACCTGAAGACAAAGAAAGCCTGGTTTGAGGCCAACCAAGCTCGTCAAACAGCGGAAAACATAGCTAAAGCCGAGGCGGAGATCCGACGTCTGACGAATGGCGCCAAGCCTAATGGCAAGCGGAACATGACCGTATCACCACCGAATGGCGGTGGCGAGCCATCAGAACCTGCTCCCACACCTTCGGGTGGCGTAACTCCACGGATTGATGACGAGGTTGAGAAGCTTGAGGAGGTTCAGGTTGACGCTGAGAACTAGGCACAGGCTGTATAGGAACATCTTTTATACCTCACACTTATACTACCAAATCTGCCTCTACTTATATCTGCAAATTATGTCCGGAGCGGGAAGGAATCAGTATTATTCGACAGAATGAAGACCTATACAATAATGAGTACGAGAAGCAGGGGAAGAGACTGAGCAAAAGTGGCAATACAGATAGGACACTGACAAGGTATGAATAAATGATGGAACGGAACATATACAATCACTGGAGATACTATCTTTGACCGAGTGGTATAATTTTCAATCGAGCTTCGGGGACTAAGGCCCAGCCTCTGTCTTGACGGGCTCAGTCTCGCGATCTTGCTCGCCATTAGTACCTGAAGAGGTATTCATGCCCAAGTCTTGCGTCGCAAATGACGCAACGTCGAACGTATTCCCAGGCGCATAGTCAGAAAACGAAAGTCCTGACTGGTGGACGGGAGGAATAGAATCATCCGGCTGAACTGAAGTATCCATATAATTCAAACCTCCATATGCATCTGCATTAAATCCAGAAGATGATGCGTCCAGCGCGCCGGTCGGGAATGGGTCCTGCTGCAAAGCTGCGAGCATACTTGAGGTGGTCGGGGTATGATTCATCACGTGTTGAGCGGAACGCGTTTCCATGGTATTAAAACTTTCCTGGCCGGCCATGGGAGATAATGAAAAGAACTGTTGCTGCATGACTGGTTCAACGGATGCAGCCACGGAGTTGGTGGAAAGCGCCACGCTACGCAGAACATTGACTGCAATCCAATCACTGGGTGCAACGTTAACGACGTCCCACGAAAGGAAAATAGATCGACTTACTCCAAGAACAGCTTCATAATTTGGAAAGCTCCAAAGGCTGGATCGCTGCGAATGGTCTAGTGGCTATTGGTGAACGGAAGACAAACAATCATGAAGAAGTTCTTACCAAATCTCTCATGACCTGACTGGTCACGTAGCCCCAGCGAATCAAGACACTTCGGGAACTCAAGGTGCCTCGATCGTCACCCGTTCCTATCCGCTGTCCCATGAGCCGCTCGCAACATTTATCAGCCCAGGTCATAACCTCCCTGACCGGTTCAGGACTCTTTGACAAGCTATCCATCATGCCTACAAAATCGACTTCTAGAAGCTGAACAAGCTCCTCATGACGACAATTGCAAACAAGAGCAGACTGATTGCGGACAGACTCGAAGTCCACTTTTTGCCAGGAACGGCGCATCTCGGAAAGTTGCTTCTGGTTCGTCAATACAGTGTTGAGGGCTTGGGTCACTTGGTATATATCCAAGAAACGCACTGCAGTACTATTGAGCCAAACCAGTAAAAGTGCCAAAGAAGTCACATACAAACAAGATGACCGAACCGCGCTCCAAGCTCGACCTTGGGCTCAACAAAAGTGTTGCCATATCCGTCCAGTGCAACAAGTAGGATCTTCTCCATTTTGCTTGCCAACGTCCTAAGACTAGTCATAGCAGCGGGAGCGATTGGGGAAAGCATCTGGGATCTTAAAAACTCGAGTATTTCCTGTCCGAAAAGTCAATGAGACTTGCCCGACGATGTAACATGCTACATACATCATATAGAATTGCATCGGCTTTGGCCATTAGACCAGCGATAGCGGGAGCATGAACCACTTCTCGATGATTACCACTCAGGCTGGACCAGAAACCTCGGAGGTGCATCTCGAATTGGTCAAACCTGAAGGCACGAGCGCTCTCGAGCACGGCGTCGAGATGGTCTTGGAACCATCCCCACACCTCACGAGCGGCGATGCTCTGCGGGGATGCAGAGTTAGATCCTATCGCCTCTTCAATGGATGGGAAATGCGGCATATGGCGGACTGAGATGTGTTGCTGCGAAGGTACAAAAGATGCACCAGTGCCAGGTCCAAGCGACATGGTAGATTGTGCAGCGAGGTTTGGATCTGACTGGCTAACATGTCGACGGATAGAAGCGTGGCTGGGATACGTGTTGCTTCTGGCAACAGCTTGTGCCTGAGAGAGCAAGCTATTAGCAGTGGGTGTTTTGTCACTGATGTCTCCATAAGTGAGACCAGCGGCCTTGAGGTCTCCAGAAAGGGTCAATGAATTCCTCTTCGATGCACTGGACCCCTCTGAGTCTTCGTCTTCATCTTCGTCGGACCGTTCTTCGCCTTTATTTGGATTGTCGGAAGATTCTTGCGCTGCACGGGCGGCGTTGATGGACTGCTGGCCAGCGCTATTGTTTGATTTTCGGATGTAATCCTGAAGCCATTCGGCTTCAGCCGAAGTAGCGGGACGGATGCCGCAATCTGCCAAACGTGGCGTCAATCAGAATTCTTCCGATCACCATCAGATGTGGCACTGAAGCAGTGTACGCACAATGATATTTGCTATTTCCGCGAACGCCCAGGCGCCGTGTCTTGATAGTAGGAAAACACAGACGAATAGCCTTTCCCAGTGTAGCCGTATTAATGTGAGGAATTCCGTACTGATCGCACACCCGTCTGTACGAAAAGTAAAGTCCCTGGCGGGGTACGTTCCCATCTGGATAAGGTGCATAATTTGCTGTCAACCTATGCGGCGCAGTAAAATGATGAGAAGATGGTATTTGAGTAAAAGGCACAGCATGAGCTCACCAAGCCTGAACAAAAATTTGCTTAGCTCTATCAGATGCACTGGTTGTTGTTGCGACGCGGACATTGGCAGCGAGCTTTTCCAATTGATGATCGGGACCCAAAGACATCCTGCCAAAAGCGCCGGCCGTATGGATTGTTTCTTGATTAGAGGGTAAGGTAGAACCATGCCCATACATGCTAGTGTAGTCTGAGGGATTTCCAAGGAACATGGAAATGTCGTCTGTTTCACTCGATGAAGAATGAACACTTTCAGTATCACGGGGGTACGGAGAAGCAGCAGCACGGGCCCTGAGATGAGTTTGACGGATATGGCCTTTAAGCGCAGGATTAGTAATATTAGTGTTTGGAGGAGATTGACCAGGGGGAGTCATGTCGGAGGGAGGAAGTGAGAAGGAGGTGTGGCGGGTCTGATCAGCACTCATATAAGAGAGTCGGTAGTGATCGTCCAATGAGGCAGGTAAACCTGATGACATTCTTGACATACCGCCTTGAGAAGAATGGGGGCGAGAATTAGGCGAATGAGTAGAGGATGAAGAGACAGAATTTGATCTTGAATGTGGGTGATTGAGTGGTAGAAAGTCGAAAGGGATACTTGAAGACATAGTCTGCAAGTTGACAGCAGCCATAGAGATATGATGATAATGATGAAAGGGAATAAATGAAGGTGACTGCCGATGTAGTGATCAAGGCAAATATTGGCGGTCCAGCCGTCGATTGTGAATGAACGACAAGAGTCTGGGTTTTGTGAGACGGAAGGCGCCGCTGACTGGCAGATGGTAAGGCGAAAAGAAAAGATTTTTAGACCTCGTATCTGCTTGAATCTAAAACGAAATAGCAGACTCGAAAGGACCCTAGTCTTGAGCTAGGCCAATATGAATGATAGGGAGAGAGCAAGCAAGCAAAAAAGACACGGTTTGCCTCCTCGAAAGACGCAGTAATAGGTTTGCAGGAACGCTGACGAGATCTTCTAGGAACTACTACAGAAATGTGGTCGGTGGTCAAGGCAACAACGCCGTTTTAGAACGGGTTAAGAATCAACAAACTGAACTGTTTTGATCAAGTAAACACAAATAATTCCTCTACACCGCCGCCGCGCACTTCCCACACCGCCATTCACTTAATCCCGAAAAATTTCATTCCTCCGCCTCCTACCTTACCCCTTTTAAATAGCTTCACCTCCCATATACATGTACTTCTTGAACCGCTTTCGGAGCTTTTTCTCCCGCGGCTTCCCCAGCTTGCAAGCCAGATCTAGCCATGACGGTATCGTAAGATCACGCAGCCCATACGGCGCAAGCTCTGATTCCGTTACCCCTGCTTCGCGGAGTGACTCGGGCAGGTTTCTCAGCGGAACGGGTCCCTCCGCGAGGTGCAGGCTCGAGATCGGGAACGTTAAGTATTCCAGCTTGAACTTGGGTTCATCTTTCTCGTCATATTCCCCAAGTTGGGGTATGTAATACTGAATCCCTTATTAACTCCAAATGAAAGAACAAAAAACAATTGTCGTACCTGCGCATATCCCAAAGGTGTCCACAACGTATTTTGCCGCGACGGAGCGTGGCTGTCAGAACGCCAGGGGTGAAGCTTGCACCTCCACGAGTCCCGATATCCCGCACCCATGCATTGGTGGCTATCGTTCCCATCATCACCATGACGATACGGTAAATGCTTCCATCGGGAGGCTCGATCCCTCTTTGTCATCAGGAGATACTCGTCTTCCCCGACGGCACCCACAGTCGTCGATCCCAGCCCCGAGATGTTATAGCTGAACACTCTGAAGCTGGGCAAATACGGATTGGGCACTAACGACGGGCTGACGCTGACTACTGAATAGTCGTCATAATTCAAATGCTTTGACCCCTTTACAAGCGTTTCAAAGTCGGTCATCAATGCTTCAAAGATTGTACCCTCGAAACCAAGGGACGGCATCCTGTCTTCTTCAGGGCTGGTATTCAGATCAGCGGCCTCGACAAAGTAGAACTATAGCCGAGTCTCATTAGAGTTAACTGAATAAAGGGTGCCACTTACATGATCGACGTTCAAGTGCTAGACAAGCACTGTCAACCTGTGCTCTGCAACATATTTCTAAACATTACTCACGCCAAATAAACTGCCCAAAATGATATCTTGGAATCTCAGGCTCAGCTCCGCGTACCGGTAGTACTAAACCATGCCTCAGTCACTCGTTTGTGTGCAGCCCACTGGTGCACTTACACACTCGGGAAAGTAGTGGTAGTCAGATGGGGGAACATGTCCTGAAAATTCGGCGTCACGACGGGTATAAGTTCACAATAAAGGCATACCAGTGACCCACACCTGTCAAATCAACGTCGTGTCATTTGATCATCTAGAAAGCAAAATGCCTCGTACCTGCATCTGCCGAGCCCGAAACATTTTGAGCTGCTCTTCCAACCAGTCAAATTGTAAATTACCGGGGTCGCTGGCATCACCGACTAGACACCCTCTCACAGCTGTCAACCCTGTATGTCAAAAAATCGATTAGGCGGAACAGGCATCAGGACCTGACCTTTGTTGTTGTGGTAGAAGTACATCGTATTCAGACTAATCACCGCAAGTGCATCGGGTATCACTTCTACTGTATAATATGCGCCTGTTCGGAAAGAGGTCTTGAAGGCCGACGGAATAAATGCATCCCATATGCTGTTTAATACATCTCAGCGAATGAAAACGGGACATCGAGTAGTACGAACGACGTAAACTCATCCGTGATTTCATTCGGACCTTAACCGACGTCACCCGAGAGTCGAACCGTAACACCAGTGGCGCTCACCTGGAGATAAAGTATTCTGTAGTGGCGGGTGTCAGAAAAGACAAAGGGATCGTCGAGATAGAAACTACTCGCGTGTGCTGCCAAGGCCAACGATGAGACTGAGAAAGTTGCTACTAAAGACTCAGATACAAGCACTTACGCCAAACGTCATTGTTTCCTATTCACGCAGCATCGATGAATATGAAATCTCGGAACTACAGCGCAAAGAACCCACCCAAACTTGGCACAACCGGTATTCCCTTCCTGAGGAACACTTCTTCCATCTTCTTCGCAACGGCGCGATTAAGAGCGAATATCTCGTCAAGTGGTCGAGGTATCTCATGGTCTTCATCGTGTCTGGATTATCTATCGTCAAATGGTTCTCCGGGTGACCACCGGGACTCTACCTGGCGTTATCACCGGTCCCTACGATGTCTCGAGTTCAACGCGGGAAAGGAAGCTTCAAACGATGAACACGCGTACATATAACAAAGTCTATCTCAGAGCTCCAATGATCCTCTAGATGCTCGAATGTAAAATTCGCTAAAGTCCAAGGCGAGTCACAAGTGCTGCAAAAATGTGTTCGGGTTGGAATATACAACCGACGGAAGAACTTTGACTGACCCGAAGGGTGTCCCATAATATCCTGCCTGTTGATCCTCATCTGACTCCTTTCGATGACATTGGGATGACTGAGAAGTCCCCTCTGCATAGTATGGGTCGGGATGAATATCAGTGATGTGCAGGAAACGCCCATGAAGTTTTCGGTCGGGTCTACTCGGAGCCACATTCAAGACAACTTGAGGTGGCGCGGCCAGGACCTGCCCACACAAAAGGCCTGCAAGCCACGGAATACGTTTCTTCATGTTTTAGGGAACCAGGATCGTTCAATGGTCGAGCTAGAAGGCATATATAATGATTCGGTGATGCTCGGGTTAATCTTGAACGATTGACACATTGACTCGCGTTGGATGCGAATAACATCGGCTGGCACATGAATGGCATCGTAACACTCACACTAGTACTCGAGGTGTGATAATAATATCATACTGGGAGCTCGCACATTCAGCGTGCCCAACAATGACACGACGTCTTTTCAACTTTTAGATACTATGGGGTCTGCACTGAAAATAAGTGCTGTGCCACGTGGGTACAACGAGCCTTGGAGCTTGGAGCTTGAAGTCGGTTACTGTGCCAAATTAATGGCAGTGTGATTGAGTTCAGGCAGTGCTACTACGTGGGTAGTGCCATACGTATACTGTCAGAAGCTTGCAGTGTCAACTTGACATCAAAAAGCGATCAGTCTATAATGATTTATCATCTATCTATAGAAATACAAGTATAGTGTCTACAGTAATTGTGCGTTCCAGAGGATGTTACGTGCGATAATACTACATGGCGTGCATTTACACCACAATGATGGCGACAATGAATGGATGATGCCCATACCTAACGTCTACGTCGGTGAGGCGAGTTAAACTTTTATTGCTGAGGCAGTACGTGTCATGTCCGCAGTTACGGGCGAGGGGATGTTGGGCCTGTGCCAGGCGAGCAACCTCCTTGCGTTGTCTTCTGTGTCTAGAACGCTGCGGATGGACTGCTCTGCCAGATGACAAGTCTTGGTGACTAGTTCAGCGGGCAAACAACGAAGCGAGAGAGGAAACACACATACCCTGCTGTATCCCCCTGTTTTTAGCGTTTGACGAGATCTTGATATTGCATTATGGATCGAGTCGTATGCATGTCGACGTCTGTGTCGGTGTTAGCGCTACCGTGGCTAATGTCATATGTAGAAATACATGCAGAACTCGTTCCAGCTCGCTCACAAAACGAGGAGGGATGAAGAGATCCTCTCCAGATAGATAACGGTCAAACGCATGATACGAGGCACAGTGGGCGACGAGGGACTCGTCAAATGAAGGGCGACTGATGTCCCAGTCTAACCAGTCTTCGCTAGGAAAATCAAAAGGTGGACTTTGTGAAGATGAAACACTGCGTACCTGAGCCTGAAGTGCGCTATTGCTTCTGTGCTGTGTGGGGCAAGAAAGCTATCCATGGTCGTAATCGCTAGACGAGGATCAGGCTAGTGAACAACGCTAACGAGCGAGGGATCGATGCAAAGACGACTACGTAGCACTGACCTATTACTTTTACTTATAGGGGTTAAACTGCCTCGGGATGACACCACAATTTTTTTTACCCGTTTGAAACAATTAGTTATTTTGATATCGCCTGATTTGTTTATCGTGGGTACCTGATGAATACTTGGCAATGGAAGGTTGGCGCGCTTGTGCACTGCATGCACAGTGGGGCCTTCTTGCACATAAAAAAACATCAATGTTCTCCTAGCAGTTCGATCTGCATTCTGGTTTCCTGCGATTTTTTTCCTTTGAAGAATTAACTTTTGAAATAATAAAATCCTGTACATATAAGACTGTATATGTTTCGGTTCCGAAGACTACGCGATATCAAATCCAAACCTTGGGCCGAGCCGAGCATGATGTCGTGTACCGGACCCTCCCGGATCTTGTTCATTCCTTACCGTCGTAACGTTAACTGAAGTCTTACTGAAGGCTCAAGCCTTTGGAAGTGTCTGGCATGAATACCAACTCCCCGGCTACGCCTCCGCTTTTCGTGCCACCCGATGCTAGTTCCTCGCGTTGCGTTGCGTTCCTCAAGAAAGTTAACGAGAAATATGGACTTGCGCTAGATTCGTATTCTGACCTCTACCAATGGTCTACTCACCACATCGATTTATTCTGGGACATTGTGTGGGATGACGTTGCCGTTGTCGGCTACAAGGGGCACCATATTGTCGATAATAATACTCTCCCAGCAGCAAATCCACCATGGTTCGGCGAAGCGAGGCTTAATTGGGCTGAGAATATGCTGACATGTCGTTCGGCAGACAAAATGGCGCTTATACAAGCAAGTATGTTGATAACACCCATTCATTGATTGCCCGATATTCATGGCTGATTAGCTGAGCCCACCCCCGAGTGCCCAAATCCTCCTCATCAGCGCCTCACATATGCCGACCTTTACGCGATGGTTGCTGACCTGGTTTCAGCTTTGCTAATGCTTGATCTGAAGCCCGGGGACCGAGTGGCTTCGTACTCTTCGAATTGCATTGTACGTCACTGCTGGCTAATGGCACTCTACCCACTCTTAACTTCACGCCCTTTACCAGGAGAATGTCATCGCTTGTCTCGCTGCCACTGCCATAGGTAGACAATTTCTGACCGTGCTACTTTTTGCTAACCTTCGTAGGGTGCATCTGGGTCAGCGCAGCAGCAGACTTCGGGACCCAGGGAGTTTTAGAGCGGTGCGCGAATCGAATTGCTGTCGCACACACTTGCTAATTTGTAGATTCGAGCAAGTACAACCTAGAGTGATTTTTGCAGTCGATGCCGTCGTGTGGGTCGCTCTCCTGGCAAAGTCAGGTCTTTGTTGCTCAACTCATACAGGTACAATGGAAAAGTTCACCATCATTTGCCAAAGCTGCAATCTCTTCTTTCTGGACTCTCCGAGCGATGTTCGCTGAACCCAGTCGTGATCGTTATTCAGTCAGTAAGGAACGTGTCCGGATGGGATACTGACTGGGTCTCATGGGACACGTTCATTTCGAAGGGCAAGTCCAGCTCTTTGGGCCGCACTTCAGAAGGAGAAATCGAGTGGTGTCGTCAAAGCTTTGATTGGCCGCTGTGGATCCTTTTTAGCTCGGGCACAACAGGTATGTAGCCCTACATACTCGTACTCTAACGCTGAACTCGATTGGTCCCCGCAGGCCGACCTAAGTATGTTGCTATCGTTAGCCAACCTGTTAAATCATACTGATCTCAACCTCGTAGACCAATTGTGCACCGGGCTGGCGGCATGTTATTACAAGCAAAGAAAGAATTCGTAATTTGTGCAGACCTGCGCCCTGAAGACGTCTTTTTTTATTACACCACGACGTAAATTGTCCGTTTCACTCCCAGATCGACTGCGTATTAAATCGTTGTATTGCAGAGGATGGATGATGTGGAATTTCCTAGTGAGCGGTCTCAGCATCGGATGTACGCTAGTGCTCTACGATGGAAGTCCTCTCAGGGAGCCCTCTTACCTGTGGCATCTTGTGGATGAACTGCAAATATCAATTTTCGGAACGAGTGCGAAATACCTTGATCAATTATCGGTGAGCATCTACCCTAACTATGATAACTATTAAATACCAATGTTTGAATGACAATAGCGGATAGGCTACAAGCCTCTTAATCATCACAACCTCACTTGCTTGAGGCATATCTACTCGACTGGTTCGCCATTAGCCCATGTGCTCTTCGACTACGTTTATGAATGTATTCACCCCAACGTGCTTCTCGCGTCCATAACAGGTATGATCTACAAAGTTATTTTAATTATGTGCCCTGAACTGCTTCTTCAGGAGGCACGGACATCTGCTCACTCTTTGCCGGGATGTGCTCTGCGCTGCCGGTACATCGTGGGGAAATCCAATGCCGTATGCTGGGAATGGCAATCGAAACCTTCACTCATGACGGGCACAATTGTCAAGCTGGCGAGGCTGGCGAGTTGGTATGCGTTAGACCGTTTCCATGTATGCCCATTGGATTTTGGCCCCTGCCCGGTTTCGGGACAGACGAGAGTGTCAAAGCTGCAGCAGAAAGGTTTCGCCTATCCTATTTTGCTGAATACAAGAACATGTGGTGTACGCGCCCCGGATCCTGAGATTGCGCCCCCTTTACTAACTTGATTTGGGACAGATCATGGGGACCACGTGCTGATCACACCATCTCAGCATGGAAATGGAGGCGGACTCATCATGCTAGGAAGAAGCGATGGCGTTCTGTGAGTATACTACTTTCACACTCCTCTCTTGTACTGATAATTTCGTAGAAATCCTGGGGGGATCCGATTCGGATCATCTGAAATATATAACGTCCTTGAGACATGCTTCTCACCCTCTGAAGAACGAAACGCGAACGACGCAATTGAAGATGCACTGGTTGTGGCACAGTCCATTGATGGCGGCGCAGATGAGCGCGTGATCCTATTCGTTAAACCTTATGACAAGCGGGCGCTATCAATAGAAATGGAGCAGAAGATTAGATCGGAAATAAGATCACAACGGAGCCCACGCCATGTTCCTGCTCGAGTGTGTTCCAATTTTATCAGTCCCCCGAAACGTTGACTGATTATCCGCGGGGGCTCGATAGATAATCCAAGTCGACGATATTCCATATACCTTGAACGGGAAGCGCGTAGAGATCCCAGTTAAAAAGGTATGCTCTAATAATTAGATGAAGGATTTCTGGTACTGACAACTGGCCAGATAATCAATGGAGCACAAATCTCGAGTGTGAATTCTACTACATTGCGAAATCCTGAATGTCTGGCCCAGTTTGCAAGCATCGGAGAGATGCTCCGAAATGAGATATCGATGAAATGTTGATCGCATGACCCATGTCCATGCTTTGTACGTACATTGTTTGTAGGGCAGAAAAGGAAAAAATCACTTGTGACTTTCCCCGGCGTTCACTTGGTCAAGTTATCTCGTTGCTCGTGTCCTGCGAAAATCCAGGTCAAGTACATCTATGCCCCTTGAACTTCCTTTTTTGTGCAAATGGTCTGCCTCGAGGCGTTTACGCGGATGTACGCATCCGTACCCTGTCTTCCGCAATGCCTAGAAGTCGAAAATTTTCAGTCGTTAAAAGAATAGCTGGCTTGCCTGCTGCGTTTGAACGGACGCACGACTCGTGTTTCCCCCGGATTCCTGATCATTAAGAGGTGCACCACGCCTTCTACTGCACGGCACACGCCACGCCGTCACAAGATAGATTTACGAGAATCAAACGCCCCTCCACCTCGTGTACGCACACTTTCTGTAGTATATCATGAGGCCCGCACGTCCACTTCCCCTGAATTGCCAACATCAGTCCACCCGCCATCCTCATCAGTCTCGTCAGCATCACTCTATCCGGGAACGCCAGACGTCCCGTCGCAAGCGACTTCCTACACTTTATATCTCAAGAATATTTACGGGGAGAGCGATGCCATCAAAATTCAACATCTTTCGGGCTTGTATTTACGGTCAGCACTTATTCTTCGTGTCTATCACGGCCCCTCTCACTGTGCAACAGGCGCAGTCTTTATATGGACAGTGATCTGCCTGGCTATTGCAGCTCACTTCCAGAGTCTACTGGTCATCACAGATCTCAGTGAGTTTGCTCCATACTTCCGCAGTCGACCGCAACTTACGCGAAGATAGCCCGTTTCGTTCCTTTCACCATTTTTGTATGCAGTGCCAGCATGCTCATTCTCATCATTTTGTGAGTTGATATAAGATTCACACGGCGAGTCGGCATTGACTAGGGCTACAGACTTGGATGTAGCATGGTTCGGACTAGCAATCCGATCTCCACGAGAATTGAGCTCGGATGCCTTGGATTGCTTGGGACTTTCTGGCTTGGTACGCGAACCACGGGCTTGATGGCGGTTGCACGCTAATTGACCGGTCCAGCTTTGGGTGCCTTCTTGGCAAGCTCTGATTCGGAGGATGCCAATGTAGAATGCTATTCATCTGATGCAGAGACTGTTCCCATCGACGTTCCTGGGTGTAAGTTACAAGTATCTGTCTATTCATGGAGATGTCTAACATTCGTCCCAAGTCTCTACAGAGACATACCAGGCTCAGTATCGGGTTCTAGAAGCATTCTCACTCTTCAACGTTATTCTCAGTGAGTGAATCGAAACTATATCTTGGAGCATATCTTAAGCTTGCGCAGTATTGGGGTTCTTGTTGTTCCTGTTGGCACTCGCGGTAAAACATCATTTCCGCGTCAACCGCAATGTGTGGTACATTGCTGTCACCGAATACCCGTGGTTCGGAAAGAATATGTCCAAGTTACCAGCACCCGTCAGTAGTCGGTCACGATCAAGAGGCAGGACCTATGATGAGAAAGCCTCAGCACCCTGGGGGTATGAGACAAGACGCGGGGACTCACGTTACCCGGGATGGGCGGCTCAAGGGCATAACAACCTAACACCCGCGCACATATCAGACAAGTATAAGAGGAATGCGTCACCCAGGCGGTGATTATATATGTTTCGTACTTGGGTTTTATTGGCACGGAATTGTGTTCGCTTGGGAAATCTAATAGATACAGTTTGTACTACATAGTTGTTAGATAGCATGGGCCTGTCAATATCACAATCTTGGTTTCTGTGGTAGCATCTCATCCCCGGAAGTAGCCTACAAGCTGAATGCACATTGTCCTCAGGATCTCTTGACAGTTACTCTACTTTTTTGCCTGCATGTCCTTGAGCGCTTGAAGGATGCAGGTTGTGCCTCAAGTTATGAGCTATAGATAGCCAAATATAGCATTCAATCATGGTCATTGAATTCATCCGAACCATCGCTCAACCAACGTTTATATGCATTGTTCAGTTACGTTCTGACTCCATTCCTTCTTTCCGCATTGTCTCAACACGACGACCCACACCTGAAATTTGACGACATTCTGCAGTCATGACTATGCTCTTTGTGAACATGAGGCGCATCGGATATCGTATGTCGCTCGCCCACAATCTACAATCCCAATCGATTGATCAATCGATATCATCCAGTATTTGCGTTTCTGCTCTCTGCGGCTGTCCTTGGATTGACGGCCAACTTTGCAAAGTTATTCCTCCCTTACATCAATCGTATGTATTGTCGCCTCTCTATCGCTTATGGAGGTGCCTCAATCGTCTTAGGTGATTTCACCATCTTCGCTCTGATTCCACCATCAGTCACTATCTTCGCCTTTTTGTGGATGTGAGTTGAACGCACCACTGATCCGCGTTACTTGGCTTATGACTTTACAGTATGCAGTTCTCACAACCAGTAGTGGAGGTGACACTCCACTTCTTCATCAGTATACTTTGGCTAGGTAAGCTGGCAGCGTTACCCTCTGCCCTTCATTCTACATCTAACTAAATGATCGGTTCGAATCAACAGCTATGGGCGCGTGGACCGCGTAAGTACATGGTTTCTGGATGCATGGACGGTTATGAACTGCACGTTCAAGGGATGTAATCGGATATGTGCAATGCTACCCACTCCAAGGACAGCAGCTTACAGCCAAAGGAAGTAGTAAGTGACCAATGCGACATTTTTGTATCAAAACTCATATAACACTAGTCTCTGCGCGGTCATATTGCTATGAAATGAAGGTCATCGAAGCGCTATCATGGACTCTATTCGTGTTATGTGTGCTCTGCTTCCTTCTTTTATAGTGCACCTACTGAAGTCTTCCATTGCAGTTGTATTCTTTTTCATTACCCTGGTCACGCTTACATCGCGTGCAGTCGTTTATGGCCGGTACTATGCATGGCGGG
>QLOO01009394.1:0-13603 GCA_003313855.1 Suillus sp. MG131
CAGACAGCTACACGACTCGCGTACTAGTACGTTCGTAAACTTAACTTCACAACGTTCTCGCCCTCCACGGGATATCCTCAAAGTTGAATATAACCACTGTAACTATCAAGTGTGTATCTCTCGCTAAGCGCTAAGCAAGTAAGTTTGCAACACGGTCTACCACGACTGACATTCCTTGGGATGGCATCGTGGAATCTAACGACTTGGACCCAGTCATGATCTGGGGGACATTTCGGCAAAAGCTGAAGAGTATCATCAAGCAGCATTGTCTTTTGTATCATCACTGTGCACCATCAGTTACCGCTCAGTCAACAGTCAGTGTTACTTGGAAGTTAATATTCCATGTCCTCCGATCCTCTGTTTGTTTCCACCAGCTTTAATAATCCAACTTCGTGGTAGTGCAGACATGCTTTGTGGCCGGGTTAGCTGTTCAAACGTTCAATCAATGATAGGATGTTGCGGAGTATTCGAGTGCCACATGAACGATCCCTGATAGTACATTTGATGAATATATCCTCAGGCAAAAAACCAGTGTTATCAAGTTAAAAATTGTCCCCTGAAAGTGTACGCTGTTTGACAGCCGCAGCTACCAATAACTCTTCCCTCCAAAGCGTCCGTATATTCTCGCGCATCCAGGGAAGCCAACCGTAATCATACTCCTCAGCGCCGTCGCTCTTGAGACTGTCCAGACGGGCCTGAGCTTTGACGATAATTGTGTCGCAAATCGTGATCAATGACTCCTTCCAAGCTAGTTCGTTTCCATCAGATATCATCTCTCGTTTGCCTGCTATGACATCTCGCCACGGTTGAATGGCATTATGGTGGATGATATTATTTGAGACAAAGAGACGATGAAGTCTTAATGCCGTAATCAAGCGCCAGGATGGCTGCGCTGATCCCGCTGAGCAATATAGGGTCCAATCTCTACGGGAACTCAATGAACAGACTTGATTGACCAGGAGGTACATACCCCCAATAACCTTCGTCTTCGAGGATACTTTTGACGAATACACCGGATTTATGGTCGAGTATTAAGGATTCCACCACACCTTGCACGTCGACTTCGCCATCTGTGATTTCAACTTCGCCTGATGACTTGTTGACAAAACCATATTCGACGAATAGCGTGCGGTTAGGATGAGCCCCGTAAGCCAAAAAGATCTCTTTGCCTTCTTGAACAGATACATCCGCTGGCGAACGAAATCTAAATCCTTTCCCAATCGGCTTTACCGGCGCAGTGTCCCAGATATCAGCCTCTGATGGAACTGGAGTCATATGCGGCCCATTCGGGGCATGGTTGGCAAAGTCGAGGATGGGACATAAAGTTAGATTATCGGGGTCATCCTTCGATGCCTTGAGGCGATAATATATGCAGCGCGTGTTGACTGGAGGCGAGGTAGATGAGGGAGTTTCATTCATGCAGAAAACACGTGCCGTTTAACCAAGCCCACACATAATTGCTCGTAGAATTTTCGATATTATCCAATAAGGGATCATATTTTGAAGAGACATATGAATTTGCAGTCTGCTATCGCGTTAGATGACAAAACCAAGTGTAGTATGAGTTTTTTCCCACAAAGTACGCTCGAACTGCAGCCCAGTCTTGACAAAATCGGTCATGCAGCTTAACCAGGGACGCATGCACGCTCGGTGGGAGGTACCCAAGTAATGGAGCCCCTCCGGACTCCATGCCACTTTTTGATCGCACAATCCAGGTCAAAGGATGACTGTCAAACTGCCTAGGCAGTGTTGAAACGTATGGTCCATAGTGAGGGTCTAGCGAATCCTCACTTCCATGCGGGCGGTTGATATACAGATGCAGAGATATCATTTGCATAGCAGTCAGTGGCGTAGGTCCAGACGTTGGATAGAGGGACTTTAACGTCCTGATATTCATCAATGCCTGAGGCGGCACTGCAAATAGCAAGGAAGATGGCTGTCCTGTTCGTGAGGGCAAGGTTCAACCCATTCCATCCACACGAAAGCTCACAGTACAAAACGTTCGAGTAAAAAGACCATTCCCAGCAGCTGTGTATCCAGACGGATGTTAGATCTTGGCCGCCGACGAATGAGATAAATCGGTTGGTGACTCAACTGGGTGTTTCTTTGCACTCAACAAGCAAGTCGTCTGCTCCTGTTTTCATTCCTTGAGTCCTCAGCCACGCCAGCAGCTTGAGCCATCGATAGTTCAGCGACGATTGTGCGTCTGAGATGCTCGCCATCGTGGTCTCCCTAGTCAGAGAAGACAGACGGTCGTTCCTTCTATATTTGCCATCGTGGAAACGCTGACGTTATTCCCAGCATGTGCCATGGGACTGAAGAAAATGTGTATGTATGCGGCTCTCCGCGTCTATCTTCGGACCGTACATGATGGCAATTCCGGCCCCGCGACAGCATGCCCTTGAGATTTATTAGTTCTTGGTGCATCTCTTGCATTCGACGATCAGATATTGTTCACCTACCAGGTCTATTAAATCCAGCCTCTTTGCGATTTCTTACTCGAAACATGACCGTCTTCAACGCATCTCGTCTCCTCGGTAAGACAGTCCTTATCACAGGAGCAAGTTCTGGTATCGGAGCGGTGTGTACAAACCTAGCTCTGAGTAGAGTAACTCCACGACTGATCTGATGGGCTCACAGGCCACCGCCGTCTTGTTTGCCAAGGTAGTCCGTCATGGCATGCCATATTCCTAATCATTCATATCTCGTAGGGAGGTTCCAACATTATACTTACCGCTCGACGAGCGGATGCACTACAGAAAGTTGCAGATCAATGTACAGTTGCCCACAAAGAAGCTGGCCTGCAACATGGCGGCAAATTTGTCACCATACAATTAGACGTTTCTGACAGGAGTCAGATCAATGGCTTCCTAGAGAGGATACCCGTTGATCTTCGCGAAATAGATATCCTCGGTGGGTAGACTCATCCATTGTCGTATTCATTTCTTACACGTGAACTCGGTTGCAGTCAATAATGCTGGATACGTCGTGGGTGTGGACAAAGTTGGCGATCTGTCTCTGGATAACATGGAGGGCATGTTCGCAACCAATGTATTTGGCTTGATCGCCCTAACCCAGTTGTTCATTAAGGGTGCGTATTTTCAACCCTTGATCATAACTTTCACTCAGTCTTCTAGATTTCAAGAAGAGGAAGACAGGACATGTTATTAACCTTGGCTCGATCGCCGGCAGAGAAGCTTACGCTGGGGGCAGCATCTACTGTGCAACCAAACATGCCGTCAGTGCATTTACGGGCTCTCTCATGCGGGAGCTCGTCGACACTCCTATCCGTGTCACTGAAATTCAACCAGGTAAATGAATCACTATCGCAACTGGGGCTTAACTCAAGCTCAAGTTGTTGGTAGGTATGGTGGAGACCGAGTTCTCGGTCATCCGTTTCAAAGGCGACCAGTCGGCGGCAGACAAAGTTTACGAGGGACTTCAACCACGTGAGTGGTTCAATGCCTTGTGACCCGCATATACTCACATACCACAAAGTGGTGGCCGAGGACATCGCAGAAGAGATCGTCTGGGCTGCATCACGCCCTCCACATGTCAATCTCGCTGAAGTCTTCGTTCTTCCAGTGAATCAAGCCAGTGCCACCCTCAACTACAGGGCGCCGAAGTTGTAATATCTCAATTCTGATCTGATACTGAAGTCATTGTACCATATGTATCAAAAATATTCCCTACACGTCGATGGGAGCAAACGATACAATGTGTCAGAGACAATAAGGATACAGTAACTACAGCATCGACAGATGTGCATTAGAGTGCAAATAGAATATGCAGCCGGGCTAACTCTTCATTTTCTTGCTCTTCGATCTGGTGATTTTCGGGGGTATAACCTCTTTCACCACCTCAATGTCGTCGTCATACACAAACTTCTTCACCACAATGTTCTCTGGGTGAAGGTCAGTGAGTGGATGCTGCTCGGTATCCATCACGTTGCCCAATGTGTCTAAGCGAAGATTCTGAAGAAAGATGAGCAAGCATGTAGTACAAAAGTTCCTGCAAGCCACTTACCTTAGACGTCGGGGCTAAGCAGCCCTTCTCGATGACAAAGTCCTTGGCCCACGAGTTAGGTCGAGGATGAACCTCATCCAGATAAATTTCCGTGGATAATCCATGATACCACTTCACCCGTTTGCTCTCTCTTTCCTCCTCCTGCTGAGGGTTATCTCCAAACCGCAAACGTTTGACCGGCTGGTCAGACCTAACTGGTGTCTCGTAATCCTCCACTTCTCCCGGTCCCCTACGGTGTTTCGTCCAGACTACCCCATCATTTTCATCATTCTCCCTATCAAATTCGAGGATGGATTGATCACCCAGTTCACTAGCACCTTCACAATCACTCAATCCAGGCCCGTCTTCACTCCGCCTCGCCCTCCGCTCAGCTCTTTCAAGTCGTTGCCGATCCCTCATTTCTCTCTGCTTTTGCGATATCGTCCGAATCTTGACTGCGGGGCTCTCAGGCCTGGTGCCCTCCTTGCGAATTACCTCCCTTTCCAAGTTCGCGAAAATTTCCTGGTTCTTTGTGGTGTTGGAAGTGGTGAGGGCTTGGAGGGCAACTGCGCTCATCCCCATGAAGCCGTCGCCCTCAGAGCGCCGTGAACGTCGAAGTTGGAGAGGTTGCGTTGACGTGGAGGGACCAAAAACATCATTGGCATGCTGCGCTGCAGGCTTGCGTCGAGACGTTCGCCGGCCCCGACCCCGGTTCTCTGGTGGCCGATGCAAAGATACTTCTGCTGTTTCCTTGGGCTCGACAACGTCATGCGATGGCTTCGCAGGTTCTGGTTCTGGTAGAGCAGGCGAGGCGGTGGAATTGGGTGGTGAAGATATTTTGGGAATTGGTGCCTCAGACGTGATCAGAATCTGTGGGCTGCTGCTGCGGTCATCGGCGGTTGAAGGGTCTGATGCAGTTGGCTTGGAGGGCGCTGCGTAACGTGCTGATATGACTCCGGGCTCAACTTTGCGGAACTTCATAGGGCCAGGCGGCTTCCGAGGACTCGGCTCTGGTAGAGAAGGAGCCATTGGTGGGAGTTCAGGTGCTGCTTTGGGAGCATACTTGCCCCCAAGCATTCCGGGGACAACCTGGCGGACCATCACAGGGCGAATAGGGGGAGATATGACAGTCTCCTCTGTGCCACGCTTTCGCTTCAGTGTCGAGAGCACTGATGGCTCTGCTACAGATTTCCCGTCGAATTGTCGGTTTGGTGGCAGAGCGATGGCAGATAACTCTTCGGAGCTGCTACTGCCATTGCCAGCAGGAGCTGATTTGAAAAGTGGGGTACACTGATTGGCACAATTCACGTCAGTGCAATCAAACAACAAGCCCATCTGGAGAGCTTACCGTTCCAGTACCAAAGGCAGGCAACTTTGTAGATGCAGATGAAACCGGTTTCTGTGACTGTAGTCTAGCATAGGGCTTGGCGCCAATTCGTGGTATGCGACTACCAATAGAGGGCTGTTTCAAGCTAGATTTCACAGGACTGGACGGTGCTGCGGCCCAATTAGCAATTAAAACTTCCCCAACAGCCCCAGATCCTTCTGCCTCTTCAGGGATAGAGTGCGGAAGATCCGTCCCTGCCTTCTGCCCAGCCACAAGAGGGAATGGCAGTTTGGCGCCAGATCTGGGCTTAGATAAAAGTTTAGGAAACATAGGCTCTTTGCCTTTGCCGTCGGCTGCGTGGGGTGACGGGTCAACAGAATGACTTCGAAGAGGCTGAAAGACCATGGGTTTGGGTTCCGCTGAGACACTTCGGGCCCTCGCAGGGGTTGGTCGAGTTGGAGAGCGCACAGGACTGTTAAAATCTGTGATTAGGATACGCTTAGCGGGGCTACGGGATGGATCATCCAACGCAGGGCGCGAGAAGACAGGTCCACGCATGCCCACTAACCGTGTCGACGCATCACGTTTCGCAGACAATAACATTGTATTTTGCGAGGATGCAGAGCCTTGCACGAAGGCATCTTGAATGGGCACCCTCCTCGCTGGTGTGCGAGACGCATCATCAACAGTCAAGGAAAATTTGAGATGAGAGGAAGAACCGAGTAGACTCCCATTCGGACGAATAGGCGTTGGAGCGACAACCAGTGGCCGCTGTACAGTGGCCAGGGGAGAATTTGGTTGCTGAGAATTTGACTTTGGCCTCTGTGGTGTTAATAGTGGAGGGTCCAAAGATACGAAAGAAAGTTCACGCTGTGGTAGTGAATATTGTCCCTCTGTGAGCGGTGTAGATCGCTCGGACGGTAACAAACGCGTTAAGACATCCGCGGACTGAGGAGAAAGGGACCCCAATTCTCTTTGTAAATTGGGGGTGTCATGTTTCCCGTTTAATCCCCGCCTTCGTGATCGTCGTCTCTCTTTCTCTTCTACCAATCTTTGAATATCAGGGTAAGGGTCTGCATCACCGTTATCAACAGTTTGCTCATCCCGCATCAGGGGATTTTTCCCCTCGGGCGCGAGCGTTGTCACCTTCGATATTCCTTGGAGTTTCGGCGTTTCTGAAAGTTGCTGTGCGTGGGTGGTTTGATTGGGGCGTGGAGTCCCACTAAGGCGTGCTGATCGCCGCACGGGTGATCTTGCATGTTCCTTAGTGACATCTGATGCGCCGGAGGTGGCGACTAACGGCGAAAGGAAACTGGGGTGTGGTGGTCTAGATTCCACACCAGCTGATGCACGTCCCTGAAGAAGCTTATTTAGGCTGTCCGAGGAATTAGACTGTTCTAAGCCGTCTACACGAGGAGGGGTAGGTATGACAGAAGGATGCTCTGGGGATTGCGAGAGGAGATCGTCTACGCTGGAAGGTAAAATTTGAATTGAAGAACCACAAGGGCGTCCTTCTGCAGAAGATTCCACAGTCTTGACTAGAGTTGAGCAAGACTCAAATGAGATCAGATCGGGCTGAGAGATATTACCCGCAGAATCCTGTGGAGGCGAATTCTGACCACAGGAAGCCTGATGCTGAGGTGGTTCAGGCGACAATGCACGTTCTGTCGGGGAGAACTGGCTCAGTCTCTCACGCAAATTTATGGGGCGGAATGGACTAGGAGGTGCAGATATATCTGGGAAAGGCGTGTGTCCATCCTTCATCACAAGGCCAAAGTAAATGGTGGGATGAGCCCGTGGAGGGGGGGAAGGATTATCACAAGCCCGCATAATTCGACTGGCAAGAAGGGAGGACGGTTCTGAAAGTCCATGTTTGAAATTTAGCTGCGAAGAGCTAACGAGCAGAGCTCACCGTTCTGGCCCAAGGGATCATTCTCAGGCGTGTCTTCACGAGATAGATGAGCAGCTACATCAAAGATCTCATCTGCATCTGCGTCGCTTCGTTCGTCACCTTCATCCGGTGCGTGCATGATTTCCTGTGGCGACGGAGGGGCATGTAGAGCAGGCAGTCCCAACGGACGAAGGGGAGAGTCGACGGTGCCAATGTTGAATGCACATCTTTGCGTGACCTCGCTAGCAATGAGTCTCTTCTCCGGTGATTGCACTGGACCGAAGTAGACTCTGGCAGTTGAGCAATTGACAGTATCACTGTCGGTGGAAGCAGGGGAATTGGCGTTGTCGGTATTCATCAAATTGTCCACGATTGTTGCAATATCTGTGGACGTTAAATGGAGAGCCGTGAGACATTCAGTACGGCAGGAAAGTAAAGATCGTTCAAGGCCTTGAGTAGCTGAGTGATTATCGACCAAAGCTGCCAGGCTGTTGGCTGTTCAGTGTTCACGACATGCACAACCAACACAAACGTCCATGTACGCGCCACACGTGACTTGCGCAACCTCGCCATTTCACCATCATTTTCACTTTCAAAGGTTGCACACAAAGGCGTTTTTCATCTAAAAAAGTGATACGATGCCTTCAATTTCTAAGGATGCAATGCAAGGCAAACGCCAAGTCGAGCAAAAGCGATACAGGGTACATTGGGCCACGCCAATAAAACGTTGCTACAGGCGGGATCACGAAACAATACTGCATGCAATCCACAAATCTATGCGAGAGGATGCAAATGAGCGTCTTGTATTACACGTATGGTGGTAGTCCTTTGTCTATGCCGAGGGTTTTCGTCAAGGTAGTGCCTCCACCTCCATTGCGGTGGTCCGTCGTTCATCAGAAGAATTTCGACGAGCGGATACGATGGATGTCACACGATAATCTGCCTCATGTGAGCCATCCTGAGAAGTTTGTTTCAGCTACACCCATATTGATATTCCCTGTCTAGACTGATGACGCCACCCACCAGTTGTTTTTCCTTAGCAAACTGTTCTAATGTTCGCATCTGCATAGCCAAGGACGACTTCATCGTTTCCAGCAAACTTCTATAGTCAACGTTTTCCTCCTTCACAGAAACAGCTGTCGGCACAGGTGATTCCACCCGACGACGTTTCAGATCTGGCGATCGCGACAATGCCTTGGACCGATGTTCGGCAGCTGCTGTTCCATTCCCTCTATCGTCGCCGACTGAAGTATTCTTGAACTCCAATAGTTCGTTCAGCTCCCCCCAGGACTGGTTCTGTGCCTTCCGTTTGAGTAAGAGCGGGCTATGAGATCGAAAATATGATTGAAGAGCCGCATCCGTTTCTTTATGCAACAATGCGATGGCGCGCTCCAAGTTGATATCTGTCGTTTTGACAATGGTTGTAACAGCATTTGAGAGCAAGCTCTCCCACAGAGAATCTAGTTCTCTGACGCGTGCTGCCACACGTTCTTTGGATTTTGCGTGACTTGTTATAACGGCTGCCAAAGCAGGAGTCACCGCCATCGCAGTCGACGGCGCAGCTTTAGAAAGCTCGGTAGACAACTCCGTAAATGCCTTCAATTTATCTTCTTCCTTGTCGAGCTGACATGAATCTTGAACCAGCTGGCTGCACAGCCTGTTGCTTCTTAGCCCTTCCCATATGCATGGATCACAGAGGTCTCTTACTTTGCAAGACGACTAGAGAACTCGCCAACGACGTCGATGGACCTCTTTTTGTCGTCTCTCAATTGAAAAGACGGATTTCCTGGCGTCATCTGAGAAGCATCTAGACGGTCTTTGCCGTGGCGAGTACCGCTCTCGGGATTGTCACCCGAGTCCAAAACTGAGGACCGGCTTGCATGCTGATATCCATCAGATTAGATCCTGTCGTCCGTAGAGCCGACATAGAATACTGACCCCCTCGGTTTTCTTAGATCGCTTTGAAGGATACGGTCCCTTCTCTTCATCAACCCTCTCCCGGGAAGACTTGCGGACGTCCCTGGAGCGATCACGCTCACGCACATATCGCTCCCAAGAGCCGAAATCCCTGTCACGACGGTCACGTTGAATAGGTTTTACTTCACGGTCGCGACCGCGCTCTCCATCGAGCTCCCCGTGATTTCGCCTGAACAAGTCAGACTGTGGCACGAGCGGCGATGAACGAGGGCCTCGCTGTAATGGACTTGTCGACGACGCTTTTGGCTTGTGTTTCGGTTTGGCCTTGGATTTTTCGCATTTGGTATCATTATAAGCAGACTTTTCGGGGTTGATGCGGCCTTTATCCCATTGGAGATCAGATGGATGAATAAACCTGCAGATCGCCAACTTAGGACGTGTACACGTTGAGATGGAGTGCATACGCGTACCGACAACGACTCCCTTGGTTGCAGAATGGCTTTACACCTTTACCGTGCTCGTCAAAATACTATGAACGCGGCGGGCAGCCCAGCGGACGCGTCTAACGCGTCAGCAGAAGATCGATCAAGATAGGACTTAGGAGAGATACGTACACGACAGCGCATTGTCTTGTAGAGCGACATAATATTGGTACAAACTACCTATTGGCAACAAGAGAAAGGTGTGTCGTGGCGGTTGAGAGTAGGCGCAGGATATTGGAAAGATGGGCGGGGATTTGGCTTTATAGTGCCCATAAGCCTCGTCCAGGGGTGTGACGGGGCGCGTGACTTGTCCGAAGCCTAAGCTTTGCGAGCTTCTTCAATGCTTCTGTTGCACCTCACTGTTCAGATGGGCATCCGATCTCCAATGTTATCCACGACAAGAGAATCTCCTGAGCTGGCAACTCCGTATTATCGTGTCTGCCATTTCTTGTCCCGATACATATAGCTTAGATCAGTCGTCTTGCTATCCGACTGGTGTGCGGCTAAAGATCCAGTTTTGTTGGTCCAGCTTGCATTCATGTTGTTGATAAATCATAATCGATATCGCAGTAATATTATAGCGTGTGCTGATCCCTCTGCACGAGGATTCAAGTCGTAAAGGCGCCGGCTTCTCACAGTCGACTGGTTCCGGTTTCACCGCCTCGAGTTACGGAACCTAGTACTCATCGCCTAGTCTTGCTCTTGTCTGTCCCTGCCAGTGATTCTGCAAGCGACGCTCGCTCTGCATATCTCACCGCACCGTCATAAATTCTCGTATTCTCTTGCAGCCTGTATGAGTTCATTTTTCAACTGGTGGAGTGCGCGCTGTGCCACAGAAGTACGATATCCGAAGGAATCTGCCCTGGTAGCCGCAACAGAACAGCATTCAAACACAACCAGTGTTTTTCTACGTGATTTCGTAGAGCGACGATGCCCATCACTCCATTCGGAGTTCCGTCCCGCATGGTGGTTGCCTAAGTACGCCAAAATATTATTATTATTGAGTTTACAGGTTGTTCATGCCAAGACAGCGGCCATATGCAGACTCTCTATTGCGTCCTCGGAGATTTTTCAGCTAGAGATAAGGTGGTGTATAAACGGTGATGATATTCATATGAACATTCGACAATGGACTTTAACGCGATAACTTAGGACCTTGCTCCGCCTGCTCGATGGCGGAACCGTGTAAGTTTATTTCCGGCGTCTGTTTCAATGATATGATCCATATCAACCAGGGGTTTGGACTTCACACCAGTGGATGACAGCCATTTGCCGTCCGACACTCCAATCATCGTTGTCTTGCATGGGCTCACAGGAGGTATGAAGACTTCTGCGTGATAAAGAGCCAGAATCTAATCATGTGAATCTTCTCAAGGTTCATACGAATCGTACGTGAGAGCTATTCTCTCTCCCGCGTGCATGCCGGTCCACCAGGGCGGACTTGGATATCGAGCAGTTGTAGTTAATTTCCGCGGATGTTAGTTCTCATTCTGAATGGACCCATAACCATTGTCATAGATGTTGATTGTCCCGCAGGCGCAGGCGTTCCGGTCACGACCCCACAGTTATACTCCGCTGGCCATACAGATGATCTCCGTCAAGCCTTATTCTATATATCTCACCGATACCCTGAAGCACCTTTATTAGGACTGTCCTTCTCTCTTGGAGCGAACGTTATGACACGGTATGTCGCGGAGGAAGGTGAACACAGCCGTTTGAAATCAGCATGTGTTCTCGGATGTGTACGTGCTTCGCAGGTTTAAACTTCAACGGTGACAATTTCATTTATCAAGGAAGCCCTGGAATTTAGCGGCGAATGCCTCCAAGTAGGTTCAGCATCTTTTCTTACGGATCCGTTTCCTGACGCCGGCCAGGCTCTTGGCCACGTATATAGGACGTCATGTTTACTCGAAAGGCATGGGCCGAAATTTGGTTAATCTTCTGAAGCGGCACGTTGGCACGTTTGCCTCCGATCATGAGGTTGCTAAAGCTGCCGCTGTGACTATCGCCCTCACTAAACCCACGATCGACATGTTTGACGAACACTTCACAAGAATCGGCGGTGGTTCTTCGCCTCCCTGGCCCTTCGCATCAGCAAACGATTACTATGAATATTCATCAAGCCATAATGTGCTTCACAGGATCAAAATCCCACTCCTAGCCATCAACGCTGCAGATGACCCTGTGGTTCAGGATGTGCCAATGGATGCGGAAGGTAATGGGTGGGTAATTATGGCTCTGACACCCTGTGGTGGACATCTCGGATGGTTTGAACCAGATGAAGGATGGGGACAGGTCAGACGATGGATCAAGCGCCCGGTGTTTGAATGGCTGCGTGCGACAGGAGAAGACTTTGTTCGTTCGCCTCCACAGTGGCGGCCATTGCATGAGGAGGGCGGCTTTCTCAAAGAGGTTGGCATTGACAGGCTAGGGTGCAAAGAACTAGACGGAAGTGATATCATTGTGGGTACAGAGGGAGAGGCTGGGTTGCTGGCCGGGTTGTAATCTGGGAAACAGATATACTGTCAGAATTCTTATTTTATTCTAATCACTATCACTAAAATGCACTCCATCACCGTCGTCATCTTCATGTGCGCGCAGTTGGCTCCTGTCGTACTGGCTAATATCAACAGAAACGGTGCCTTCTTCCACGAAACTGTCATCGTCGTGCTCCAAATTCTTGTTCTTCTCAAATAACTGGCGACCTGATCAAGAATTAGAACGATGTCGTCGAAACACACTAGACTCCAAATTACCAGTAGGTCGAGTTGCTGCACGTTTCCATTCTTCCCTGTCTTTCGGCGAGAGTGCGCGTAACTTTTCTTCTTCATCTTTCGCCTTCCTTTGTGCCATCTCGCGGGAGAATTTAATCCTCCATGCTTTAAACGACTCCACTGTAACTGGGGTTCCCCGGGTCCTCGCTTCTTCTGCCTGGTAATGTGAACTCCTTGTTTCCCAGATAACACACCCGACTTTACCTCAATTGCCAGGCGTTCCTTCTCTGTTTCCTCAGCCATGAGCTGATCTGCCCTTTTACGAACGAGGGATGCCATCTGTTCTCTGAGATGAGAGACAAGGGTGAATGTCATGGCCATGCCAACATTCTCTTCGCCCTATCGATCGCCATGAGATGCGTCATAGCATCCTGAAGACGTCACCCACAACTTCCGTAAGACTCTCCAGCAGAGTGTCATGTTCAGTGTCTTCGAGTTCGCCCTCGATCGCTACCAACGTCAGGCGAGGCAGGCTGTCAGGGTATGCATCGGGGTAATGAACGGAGAGCTGTAGTTTGACTATTCATACGATTTCAGGACTATGTAATGGTGAGGTTTAACGACAAATCTTACAGGGGTGCTCGCCATCTATCGTTTCATCAGGCTCGACATCGATCTGGATCTCCCTGTCCGATATAACTTGGTAAGGGTCTTAGTGAGCTGATTTGTGGTTAAGATCGGTAAGGACGAACTGGACAACTCTGTAGGGTATATGGATTCAAGTACCTAAACATGCATTGAGCACAACACGAAGCTGATCTGCAGCAAGAGGAATAGACCTCGAACTCCTCAGTGAGAACCTCTGTGGACATCGTCGTGTTCAGGAAATTATCCGATTACCGATCATAAGGTTTTGACCAAATATGGACAACATCGTGAAAAGAGTCCGAAAATCGTCAAGCGCTTTCAAACATTTTGTTCGACCTTCTGCAGCGGCCATGTCCTGGCTACGAAGAATAACATCTACAGCACTGAGCAGTACTGCAAGAGGATTATTTTCTCAAAGGTCTAATTTGCCGGCTCGAATGCTCTCCAACGTCCGTCATCCACCCACTTTACTCGACAGAACCACCAATCAGGATCGCATGTTGTCAGACGCTATAATGGATACCATAGCCCGCACAGCAGGAACAGTTCAAAAAAAGCAACCACCGACTCCAGATGAAGTATGGGCTGAACGGAGTCGGAGTGCGACTTTCAACCCTCC
>QLOO01009396.1:0-17685 GCA_003313855.1 Suillus sp. MG131
CAACGACCTACGAACGGATAATCATTCTTTGCCTAACACAGGCCACCTATGAAGACGCGTTCTTCTATCTTGAGGAAATGAAAGCGCAGAAATTCATACCGCCACGGAGTGTTTACGACGCCATCATTCGTACTTGCATCGCTGCTGGTGATTCGCGGTACACGCTAGCATTGGACGAGCTGAAGCAGTGTGGATACACCGTTTCGAAGAGCTTGCAGATGTTCATTGATTCTGGAGGACAAGAGTCGTGGCAGAGATCATGATGTTCATGTGTCAAGTCACATTCATCATCGATAGGTAGCTTAGCTATATCTACATAATTTACCTCCCAGGATATGGAGGTTAGAATCGATGCTCGCACCGCTCTGCTCTACCAGTCTACGTGCGAATAGACCATATTTATCAATCACTAGTACCAGGTGGCTGGTGTGTCGGATTTCAAGAGTGCACGCCATAGCAACAAGTCAACCCCAGAAATAGGACACTCGGCTAGGTAGCAGTCGAATACTGAGCCCCTCGGAGGCATTGAATTGGCCCTGACAAGAGCAAGATCCTACGAATACTTGCACAAGTTCGGCTGATGATGATCCGTCGGGCTGTCGACACTCAGAGGTCGCCATTTCTGATCCGCCCAATTGGTTGTGGACACCTGCCAAGTGAAACAGTTCGACAAATTCGTGCATTGTGATATATATATCAGACGAGCAGGTACTTAAAAGCAGATACAGCTACCCCACCCACCACTTTTTCTCTATTACGAACACCTACCCCATCATCCCAGGACGACTCAACACTATGGTTTGTACAATGTTTCCCCTCACCTCGCTTGCTAGACATCATCTACTTCCTCTTGGCTTCTCCGCCTGTACTCACAGAGACAGGTTCTTCGTCCTCCCACGGGCTGAAGTTAGGCTTCCGAATCAACGGCAGCGACTGTAGCCACGCAGGTAAAACGGCCCCCTTTCCCCCAAACGCTGGCACCGGCTGCGCCTCAGCGTGAGCATGCACTGGAGAAGATGGAATACTTCCGACGTCGCTGAGGCTCGGCAGACGCTCGAGGCTCGTATTAGTCGAACCACCAAGCGCACGTTGAAGTACTTCACGTTCCGCTCGAGAAGGCGCGAAGGCGCGAAGGAGGGCAGATGGAGTCGAGGAATTGCTTGTCATGAGCCCATTTGGGTTCAGCGCATCATAACAAGCCGTAGGAGCGGTGCTGGCGGCTTCGGACGTAGCCAGAGCTTGTCGTCGCGGAAGCCTGAAAACCTTGGCATCAGGATTGAGGCCCTTGCGTTGCTTGTCCTTGGCAGACGTTGAGAACCACCTGCGTGGTCCAGAATCCAACCCTATAGTAGCGGCATCATTGACAAGAGTGTGGTCCAGCGCGCGTACGGCGGAGGGATCAGAATTCGTGCGGTGAGGCATGCTTGTTTTGTCATACATGGCCTGAGTGTGGTGGCGAACTTCGAAAGGATCATACTCAACGTTCATTTCCTGTGCGGGCGAAGTTCCAGTGAGAGACACAGGTGATGCACTGAGCGTGCTTCCGGCCCTTCCAATGCCTCGCCAGTCTCCAGAAGGAGAGTCTAGCACGCTGATGAGGCTACTTGGGATGAATGCGGAAGACGGCATTTGGACATCAAAGGGAGAGAATGTCAAATTCGTATGGGGGGAGAAGTGACCGTGAGCAATTTGACCAGATTGTGATGGTTGTGCGAGGGAAGCGATATCGTCATCGAAGATGGCATACCCCTTGGAGCGACGCGAAACAGCACCCGTTTCACTCGCATTGGGAGTGAAGTTTGATAGTGATCCCAACGAAAGTCGTGGAGGTCTCGGAGAGTGTGAAAAGTCTCCTGAATCGAGACCGCTCTGTGCGCGTTCCGAAGACCCCGGTGAAGAATGGATGTCTAGCGGTTCATCAAAGGGACTGAAAGTTGAAGACCAGGATAGCGCATCCGCTTGACCCATGTCATAATCATCTGCATTGCCGTGACTGTTGGTTTGACCGTATTGTTCTTGCGCGGAGGAGTGACTGCTGCTCAAAACCTGCATAGGGACGAACAGTGGCTCATGTTTCAGGACCTCTGTCCGCTCCCTAGCGGCCCCAAGTCGCTCACGAGCCTCTGTGATTTTAGCCTCGAGCTCTTTCGCACGCGTGCTGAGCGCGGCGACGACATCCTCGGCGACCCGAACCTCCTTCTTCTTCACCTCAAGTTCCTGTTCCAGTTCCTGTGTTAGGCTAGCGTCCTCAATCTCAGCGTCTTCAAGCAAAGTCGCTCGGTCTGTCTCGATTTGATCCCTAAGCCTGCCAATCTCGTTCTCCAGTTCTTCAATGCGCCTCACAGCGCCTTCCTTCACACTACGGGCGGCCTTCAGCTTCTTCTCGGCATCTCTTTTCCCTGTCTCAGCAGAGCGTCGTGCATCCTCGAGCATTTTTGTACGAGCTTTCCCTTCGGCTTTGCGTTGATCTTCATCGCGCTTACGTATGCGCAGCTCGGCCAATTCAGCCTCTAGTGCATCATGGGACGCAGTGGCTGCCGTCTGGACCTCGCGAATTTGAGTATCAAGTTCCGCCGCGAAAGCTTGCTGGGCAGCGATTTGCCTCAAGACTTCCGCGATCATCGGCGAGTCATCTATGGATGTAGATCTCGAAGGGCCGCATGAAATGGTTTGAGCAACAGGCGGTACGTAGACGCCAATACAGGTCTGGTCGGAAACTGGTTGAGATACTGGAAGGTTGTGGTCGTGTGTTCGATGATCTGTGTGCAGGGGAAGTGAAGCTGACTTGGGAAGTGGCGGAGGCGTCGAGTTACGGCGCGGAATTAATCCAAGGCGCGGCGCGAAACGTTCACGATTACGCAGCCTAGGTGGGGTGCCACGTGAAGGAAGCCTGGGACAAGGAACCGACTTTGCAAATGACCGACCTTCTTTTCTACATTAAGACGGAAGGACAATGAGATTAAAAAAACATACTGTTGAATTCGTTGAGCTTGTCAAGGGCCTTAAATCCAAGTATACCAGAGCTCCAGCCTTCAGCGTCCTTCGATCCAATCATGGCATCGTGATACCACGAATCAACAAGGCCGCCACGCCACCAGTGACCAAACGCTCCAATAAACCAAGAATCTGAAACTACTGATCCATCCTGATCAACACCCGACAAATTGCTGTTACCGTGTAGACTAGTTGTGCTTGAACTACGTCCATTAACCCCAGCAGCTCCGCGGGTGGTGGCGATCGTGCAAATACCGACACTATGGAAGATGTGCTTGGGGGTGCGCAGAGATACTGAAGCACGGTTTGCAAAGTGAAACGGAAGGGGCGTGCGATCAGTCAGTGTATTGCGGTCCACAGGACGTGAAGAATATTGGGAATCAATATCAGAAGATTCATCTGTGGTATCGTCGAGATGGCTGAGGTGTTGGCGGAAGGATTGTTCAGTTAGATAAGCACGGAATGACGTCTCTGAGGGATTTGTGAGATACGCTGGAGGTTCGTAGGTTGAATGAGGATGTATCGGATGGACGATCAAATCGCATGAAAAATAAAAGTATGCACGAGTGAGAGCCAAGCAGAAACATGGTCAATATGCGCAATCAAAGAGCTTGAACCACAATACTCACCAAGTATGAGCACTACAGCGACAAATACAAGAACAAAGACGAAAGACCTGAATTCATTGCGAACACGAGCGGAGTCATCCCAGAAATACAAGGGGGTCCATAGGGAGATCAAGCCAAGACCGCCAAAAGATAGGCTCATTAGCAAGATAGTCGATGGTCTTGATGACTTTGCGAGCTTATACACGCTGGGATGAAGATTACGAGTAGGGTGGGTGCGATTAATGGCAGACACTGTTGCAAAGGGACAATTGCTGTCCCCGCAGTCAAAATGAAATGTACCTGTAAAAAGTGAGTTGAGCAAGTGAGTTGGAGGTTTATAATGATGAGCTCGCCGTCGTTTTAGGGATGGAGAACGTCGCCAACGATGATCACGTTGAAGAACGTTGAGAGTTTAGGAAGAAGAACAGCGCCCGCAATCAAAATACCGGAGTCGGAATTTTCGTACGTAAATCAGTGCCACAGTTTCACAACAAAACTAAATTAGCTACTAATCTTAATCTACGGTCATCATCATCATCACTCATCCACACAGCTTCACTTGGCCTTTCCTAATAGTTTTTCCTAATCGTTTCCTTGGACATGGCCACGATGATCATGAAAATTTTGTCTGACTCTTTGCACTTTTTTCAATCAATCTATGAGCCGTTATCCATCGCATCAGTTGGAGAACAATGCCAAGAATTATGCCCTCGTTTTTACTTACCTTGGTTTTACATATTTGAAAGGACATGCCTGGCCACGAGCTGAACAACGTGTCGTACCATTTTTACGCGCAGGAAATTTGCCCTGTAGTGGTCCAAGTTTGTCCAAACTCCACTTCGCATGTCTTTCATTCACACATCCATGACCCTGCAGCAGACGTGATCGATAGACATGGCATTGTTCTGCTAGTACACAATATCGATCCTCCTATTATCGTCATCGACCAGTCCGTCTGGCGCGTGGTATGTGGCCGGGTGGAACTTGGACCAACTTGAAACTGATATCACTTCCTGCTCTCCTTAAGACGTGTGGATGAGTCTGACGCAATGCTATATTTATGCATTATGCACTATTGCTGAGAAGGAAATAATGCACCGAGATCAAGAAACTTCCCATGAATTCTTTTGTGATCACTTGCACCCGGGGCCGCATCCCGAATTTTCATTCACTCACGCCTTTCTGTTATGGATCAGAGAGCACGGAATTTCCCTGATTATGGTACAATGTGCATAGACTGGTGATCTGTTGCGTTTCGTCGCGAGTCGATCCAGCAGACAATCAGTGGCCGATTCGATTCGTATCTCGTTGGCAGTATTGTGGAGAGGCATGACACATGCCCATTTAATGTTGGAGCAGAAGCCCAGTAGCAATAGCTTCTCCTGGGGCCCGAGTCCTAAACAGTCAAGTACCTCCGTGCAGAAGTGAGTAGTTTCATTACCCCGCTGAGTACGTACCTTCACTCAATTGCCCTACTGGTGCGTGCTTCATGCATATGGTAACGGGATGTCTTCGACGAACTTAGTTGGTTTTAGCTTTTTTACCTTCTGCTCGGTGACATCCGAGCCTCGTTTCTCTTGCACTTCACTGAAGGGGCTGTCAGGTTGTCTACGTATGGTGTTCCTGGCCTTCCCGCGATCCAATTAACGCATCTCGTGCACCAGTACAATTACCGTCCACACCTCATTTATCTTTCAAGAATAGTCTCGACGCAGTCGGATTCCAAACTTGGATCGACCCAGTCTGTTTTCGAACTCGGCTCCTCGAGGAGTCTGCACGCACGAGAAGTCACCTCCCGCAACTTATTCGCTTTCTCATTGTTTCAGAAAATGGCACATTGGAACAAGGATCAGTGGGGAATGCAACAGGGACAGGGGTATCCGCCATTCTATGCTCTTGGCGGGGAGCCGAAGCCTGGACACTCTCAGCCATATGCGCAACCAGTGGTTCAGCCGCAGTACGATCCGCAATCATCTGCAAACCAACAAACACCCTTCGAGGACGGTCGGTTTCAGCCGAAGAGGCGGGTCAACGACATTTTCTTTCTGATCCTTTTCATTCTGCAGGTTCATCTACGTCATTTGTTGGTGCACTCCTTTCTAACGCCGTGGTAGTTTGCTGGGTTTGTCGCGCTTTCAGGAATTGCCCTCTCAGGATACGTGTCGGGTAACGGGCTCGGGGGTGGTGTCGGCAATGGCTCTCAGGTTGGCTCGTCAGTGACTCTCAATCGGTATGTTGATTGCAGACACTCATCAGTATTTTGAATTAATGTTGACTGCGTTAGGCATACTGCCTATCTTCTGTTGTTTGTCACTGCAGCAGCTCTTGTCCTGTCTATAACCTACTTGATGCTTGCACGCCTCTTTACACGGGCCTTGATGCATATCACTCTCGTTTTGTCCATAATACTTAACATGTAAGCCCGCTCTAACGCCTCAGATCGGGTGTTATGCTGATCACCATTCTAGTGCCATTTGCGTTTATTACTGGCTTACTGGTTACTATTGTGAGTGATACGAGCATCGGCCACCTCTTTATTGACTACGAGGTTACAGCTGGTGCCATCATATTCACCATCATCGCCTTATTCTCGATCTTTGCCTATTTTGGCTGTAGGTCCCGCATTCCGCTAGCGTCCCTTCTCCTGCAAGTAGTAATGGATGTCTCCAAACACCATAAAAGTGTCTACGTTGTTGCATTCATCGCCTTGATCTTGCAAGCTGCTCTAAGTGTGTAAGTTGCGGTTGTCACGCTCGATGAAGCCTTTTCAAATACCACCATTGCAGGTGGTTTTCCTATACATTAATTGCGATGCAAGCGTTTCAGTTTACTGCGCAATCTTCAGCTTCTCTAAACCATTTATAGATATACGAAATGGACACCTGGTAATCCAAGTAAGTTTGCATTGCCAGTCAATTTAATTAAGTTCGAACGACCACACAGGTTGTGGCAACGGAACGTCATGTTCTGGGAGCACTGTGGCAGGCCTAGTATTCTATGCAGTATTCTCGTACCTCTGGACATCTCAAGTCATTGGTAACGTCGCCTTAGCCACTCTTGCTGGTGGAGCGTATGGAAGTAAGCATAGTTGGACGACCCAATGGATTTCATTATCTCACACGTACATCACAGGTTGGTATTACTTCGGGCCACGGGAACAAGGACAGATGGTAGCGTTCTGCTCTATGCGACGCCCTCGGTTATGCTTATGAATTGACTTCAGCCAAAGCATCCAACCCTCAGCGCTTTTGGACGTGCTTCGACGCTCTCTCTTGGGTCAATAGCATTTGGATCCCTGATCGTCGCTATTTTGGAAATCGTCCGCCTTATTCTAAATGCTGCGAGGAACAATGCAAATGCGCAAGGGAGTTGTGGGTATCGATCTGAATTTTCCCTACCTTACAGCTAATAGCGGCCTTTGATCAGTCGTAGAGGCCTGTCTTGCTTGTTGCGCAGAGTTCTTCGTCGGATGTATCGAAGGACTGGTAAGGTACTTCAACAGATATGCCTACATCGAAATTGGTGAGTGACCTCGGTTGGTTTGGTTGTACTTGCCAGTAACTCGATGTTATTAGCGCTCTATGGAAAGCCTTATATTAAAGCAGCAAAAGACGCTTGGACCATGTTCATGGATCGCGGTACGCTTTGTCGTTTTTTCCCAAGTACTAGCTCAGGACGCTCGATATTTTAGGGATTGATGCGCTTGTCAACGATTCATTGATTGGCATGAGTGAGTCACCGGTTGGGGATGCCGATATCTTCTGATGATGTTTGGCAGCTTTGACGTGGGGAGCGTATGCCATCGGGCTTCTATGCTCGCTCTTCGGGTATCTATACTTGCGCCGTGCGTACTGAATTCGTGTGCTTGAGGGACCGGTACTATTGTTACTGTACAGTGACGCACCCTGCATACAACGCCGATGGACAGTATACAGCACCGGTTGTTTTGTTTGCATTCCTCATTGGACTGCAATGTTGTGCGTGCTTCCTTTTGGTCTTTTCGATAGTTCTGCATGATTATTAATATCGTGCAGCGATAACGATGTCAACTGCCATAGAGGCTGGCGTGTCTACTATGTATGTGCAAACCTCAGTGTATGTGGTGACTGGCTGATCTTCTCGAAACCCAGCTTCGTAGGTCTCGGAGAAGATCCACAAGTGTTAGCCGCACGCGCGCCTGACCTGTTTAGGGTGAGAGTTTCGAAATCGCAGCATATATTTGCCTGATCAGCTTTGCAGCTCATTGCTCTTACCTACCCTCGCGTCGTTCAGGGGGTACCGAGGGTCTGATGCATTTTATGTGGCGTTATCTGGATATTTTGTGGGCGGATCTGATTTAGGTCGCTGCATCAAAACAAGTCTTGCGAAGGTCCATGATGTTCTGAGAGCTCTGGTATGTTGATATGAAAATATGTTATTGTGTAGGGAAAGCCTCAAGTATGATCAAGGGTGAACTGAGCTACAGATTTTTCGAGTCATACGGCTGTGACGATCGCCAGGGGCTTCGACATTTTACCAGTGAAATTGCATTCGAAATACAATCTAGAATGCTCTAGCCAGGACCAGATCTACCTTTGATTCAAGTTGACAGCCATGAATATTACCTCACAGCGTGAGGCTTTTTAACCAGCTTTGAAGCTTGAAGCGTCTACATGATGCTTAGACAGCGTCGGGATGCAAATTGATTGACGATTGTCTTCCTTGTGATAGGATGGCACCCTAAGGGAGGTGGTTTGCTGCACCTTAATTTGCAGCCATTGAATATCAGACCCGATTGTTGTACTGATTCGATTGTTACTCACCCTCATTCGGTCGACAGTGATACGAACAGGTCCACGAGGCCCACAAGCAGCCGTAAGCCAGGATTCGTCAATCTGTCCCCAGCGTCCTGGAATCGCCAACAGGCGGTCTGATTACTGATCAGTGCGTACAAAGTTTCTTACGACAAATCAGAATCCAGTGGGTCGTGCTGCCAATGGACAATCTTGCACTTACCTGTGTTCTCTCATAGCGAGCGCGAATGATGTTAGCGGATGATCAGTCCAGACCGGTACATTTGTTCGATTGGCAAGCTGTCAGCTCACCTGATGATTAGAGCTCCTTCAGAATTGGCCTGCACCTTGACCAGAACTTTTAAAGTAATTCCAAGGCAAGCTCGAGAAGTTCTTACAAAGTAAGTGTAAAGGAAGGCACCATCTTAGGGTGCTATTCGCTTGATTTTCGCAGTTATGCTCTGTTCCATGCGAGCTTCAGGAACGAACGGTAGCTAACTCGCTTGCACCTTGACTAGAACCTGGGCATAAAAGGTCCAAGATTATCATCACAGGGTGCATCCTCATCTTCCCCGAAAGCCTTTCATTTCAAAGCACTATCATGAGTTTCGTGATTCCATAAGACGGCGTATACCGCATCTGGAACGTCGCCTACTCCAAGCAAAAGATAGGACTTGGGGATGACGTTCAAGTCGCCGGGCGTCACGAGGATTCGGTTGATCCGCACATCGAGGTAAGTTCTTGAACGGATACCTCATCTCACTACCATTCAGTTCTCATGGCCTTTGCAGTGGGATGTGACAGCCACCAGCATAGGCGACTACAGCAAGATGACTTTCAAGTCCCACTCCTACTCCGGCTCCTACTACATCGGTATTGACGTCAGTTTGACTTTTCCCTTGTTTTGAGGTTTGATACTCACTTTACGAAAGTCTGGGAAATTGGTATGCAGTACAACGCCCTATGAATGGAATGTATCGTACCGCAATACTGGCAAGTGGATGTGAGTATCACATCTTCAGGGAGTAACCCGTCTTCAGCATCCGGGACCCTGCTTCAGGCTTGTTGATGTACTTGCTCAGTGGTGATGATGGAACCAAGGTACGACACTTCATTCGTGCTGTTGAATGAGATCTTACTTTGTCCTTTTTAAATTTAGATCGAATTTACGGAGGATGGTGTGGGCGAGGTGTCATACTGGAGGTTCATTCCTGTCAGACCCCCCTTCAATTGATTGAGTGGGATGCACTGAGATAGTTGGTGTTGATGCGGTTTCTATGTTGGTGGTCACTGGTGAACGTGTGCGGAATTCAAGCGCTCTCAGGTGCAAGGCAACGAGCGAGTGATTTGTTGGAACCAGTGCTACTTGAAGCAACGTTCGACTCGCGACATCAGCGTTCAAACGTTCAACCACCGGGCCGAACAGGGGAGCATTGCATCGCTCCACAACAGCACCTAGCTCCACAATCACCGACACCAATAGCCTCACACGTCAACCATGATAAGATAAACTATCATCAATGTCATCATCTGCGGGCGACATGACGGTGGGGTGAGAAGAGATTTATTCATATCCTGGCGTCAGAAGTACTGGAGCAAAAACAACATCTGTCCCAGGGAGGATTCGAACTTCCGGCTTCGCAGATTGGAGTAGCCACAATGCGATGATTTAACCACTAATCGACAAGGACGTTGGCCAGTGGGCATCATCAATGAATGAAGAAGACATGCGAATGCAGCGGTCCTCGTGGTATTCGTTCAGAAGCTTCCGTACCACTTGGCAATCCAGGGATGATTCGTATTCAAGCGTGATACGTCGAAAGGACTGGTCGCTGACGGTAGTCGAAGGCTACAAACTTTAGTGTACGAAGAAGAAGGAACGAAACGATGGCGCACATTATGATAGACGACCGTCGACGTCAATGTTCTATGAATACATGCTCCCGTATCTTGGAACTGACTTTAGAAGTTAGAATACACTGATGTGATGACAAGCTTGATGCATCAAAAAGGCTTTAACAACGCGATCGTGGCACTTCCTTGCATGGCTGTCTCTGCTATCGGAGCTTGAGGAGATTGCTGAGATATTTGCGCGAATGGTTGAAGATATCGCATGGCGTCAATTCCGGAAATTGATCGTTACATAATAATAACAATAAAAGGCCATGACAAGACATAACAAGCTGCTGTGGAGCATCACCAATATTTTACTCTACCCACTCGCAATCTCCTTTAAACCTCTGCTGCAATGAGGAAAACGTCGTATGCAGCGACCTTTGCTGCCGTTCTCATCATTTTTGTCATTGTACGTCGTTCAATCCCCATTTTATGATCGACAACTCACCTAGGGGGTTTTCAGAACTTATTATCTGCACGTCTCCCGGACTGGTTCGCCCAGAGAACGTTCTAACCACCAAATACCCGCCTGACTTATTGCATTTGAAGGCTTATTGCTAAATACGACATCGCAAACGCCCAGGTCACGGTTCGCTATGGCCTCATGGAACGATGCGAGCGTTCCACCATCAGCTTTCCTAGCCCCAGCAAAGGCGGTCGTCTAGAATACACAGACTACGAATGCCGTCCGTTTCCTCTCCGCGTACAGGACAAATGTGATGACGAAAACCGCCTCTTCTGTGCTCTGTGGACCTCTGCTCAATATTTCACCGAACTTGGCATTGGCTTTGCAGCGATGGGTCTGGTTGCCTTGGTCATTGGCATCAGTACCCACTCCAGGAGGAGAAGGGTTTGGAGAGCCGTCGCAGGGCTCGTCATATTGCACGGTTAGTCTCTATGAAGCTCATGACGTCACGAGGCATCTTCATATTCCGCAGCTGTGTTCCAACTCGTGACTTTTATCCTCGTCACCGAGCTTTATCGCAAGGACCGCTTCCCTTCCTTCGAGCACGCCAAGCCTGGTTAGTTTTTGCAGTCGTTTCTCATCTCGTCGGCTCTAATACGTTCTTCAAAGGCATTGGCTACGTTTTAAACGCTATTTCTTGGGTTTCAGGGTTTGCCGTAGGGGCTGGTGTCATCGTAACGGGTATAGCTGCAGACCGCGGCCAGAAGTGGGCTGCTGGTAATAGATCATACACGCCCATTCAGAGTCATCCTCACAGATCATACTCATCCATTCAACGGTATGGCACAAACGCATAGTCCTCTCGCTTGACAAACACGGGCTCGGTTTCGGTTTTGCTTGTACCATATTTTACATACCTTTGCACTTACCGTATGCACGCATTTTGTAAATGTTATTTGAATCGCTCTCCCATTTATTCGAGTGAGCAAGTTAAATGCAAATCAAATACCAAACATCAAATATAACATTTCAGCCACTCTTCAGTCTTCTTCAGGATAATCAACCTGATCATATAGCCTCAACGTCTCATTCCAGTCCCTCTTCCGCCTCCTTCTAACAGAAAAATACTTCGCTCCGCTGTCCCAGGTGCTTCTCACACGACCCTTCTGCTTCCCCCCACGTTCCACAAAAAATTTCTCGGGATCATCCGGTAATCCCAAAGTCCCCACAGCGAGCTCCACCACTCGCGAATGCAGATCCCTTCTCGTCACCCGTATCTCATCCAGAGTCTTCTTCCCAACACATAGCAGCCTCGCCAGCGCCACAAAGGCGCGGAAAGCCGACACCGCGTCTTCCGTCCACCTCAGCGTCATCCACATCATAGCAGGGACAACAAACGTCGTGATGGCGGCGGAAGAAAGCGTAAATAGAATACAAGCAGCCCAGACGGATAGACCCGAAAAAAGCCCGTAGACGAGCTTATATTGCGCAATTTCGTCGAACGTGTCCCAGATCGGCCCAGTTCTCTTGAAATTACGGACGACGATAAATGTGGTGATGAATACGGGGGTCCAGAGCACCAGGCCTGGGAGAGAGATCGTAAAGAGACATATGAACCACGCCAGCCGAATAACCATCCGTATGATAATCGTTCGCAAGGAAAGGGGACGTGCAATGCGGTCATCTTTGATACCCCAGTGAACGAGTCGGTCTTGGTAATCCTTTCGACGGTACTTTAGAATCTGGTACATCCGTTAAAAAGCAATGTTACCTTGAGGTCACGACGCAGTTGATTGAGCTGAATGTCCTCCGTGGTGAAGTCGATAGACTGATCTTCAGCAGTACGCTTGCTTTTTTGAGTGTCGTCGGAAGCTTTGAACGCCTCCACAAACGTTCTGGTGATTCGCACATAATCTCCTAGGCTCATACGAGTCCCAAGAGGTGCATATATGCGTGTTGCCATCTTTGCGGATCTCACAAATTCCCAAGATGGCGAGTCAATCGTCCGGGAACTAATTTGTTGATGCATCCGCGCAGTCAGAGCCCGAATTTCGTCATATTGCACAGGGGCAAGGAGCTCTGGATTGTCCTGAACCACAGAAAATTAAATGAAGTGCTTCCTACAGATATAGCTACATACACGCACCTTGGGAGTGAACGTCATTGGGGGGTTGAATGTCACCAGAACATCTGACCTGAAATGTTGTCGATGCCTACAAATTCACGCGGTCAGCACCCAAGTAGAAATATGAGAGTAGCCGATTACATGTAAGTGACCGAGCATGTCAGAATGGATATGGAAAAGTTTGGATCATCACGATTACGACTCAGGACATTCGAAACAATACGAGCCACTAAAAGATAGATGAAGCAGACATTAGCAGGTACTAATTAGTCGACAAACCTCCTGTCTTAAGGGGGGCAATAGTAGGGTGATAGCGACTTCCCCCCTCCGGAAATAAACAAACTGCATCTCCAAGTTCGAGTGCCTGTTAGATTTAATTGAACTTTCAAACCCCCTATGTATACTATGGGCGCATCTTACGTCCATCAGCCGATCCATGGATTGACTGTTATCAACCTCATTGCCATTATAGTCTTTGCGCCGCTTAATGGGCACAGTGCCTGCAGATTCGATTAGCCAACTGGTAAATGTCCGATGGCCGAACTGAGTGGATTTTGCCGTGAGCCGCAGCATATTACGCGTCTGCACGGTAATGAGTCAAGTGGTGATCGCACGTTCAATGCCGTGGTTGCTTACTCTGGACGGCATAGAGGTGACCAGAAGACTGACATATACAGACTGTGAGGTAACGCGTTTGAATGAGGCAGATGTGTTCTCACAGTGCATCCGTCAGGGAATTGGGATGGTTGGCGCAGACAATACTGAATCGCGAAACCGTTTAGCTGATGGAGGATAGCCTGACTGGGAACAGACCATGGTTGCCCGGTCTTCGGTATGAGATCAGCATTCTCGACAACAATGGTCCCGTAGAATATCTTCAGCACAAACTTGAAGAGCAACCTAACGCTGCCGTCAAATTCTGTCAACCTTGGCATGCCACAGACCTCACCGAACTAAGACGTATGACCAGGGCGTAGTAGAACCCTTGGGCATATTATACGAGTCTCGTCGTGAAGGTCGTGTACATGAACTGTCGTGCGTTATGTGGAGGACTCAGGAAAGACTCGGAACAGGTCTAACGTTTACTACACTCAAAGTAGTCTTTGGTATTACATAATCAAATTTTGATCAATGCCGCATGTCAGTCATCGAAATATTTACAAGTGATCTACAGGTATCGTCATGGAGGAGGCATTGGCCAAAATACTGCCTCACACGACCTCAAATCTTGCCCACCAGAAAGCACCAGCAAACCTGCTTCAGGCTTTAGAATCTACGTTTCAGGAAAAGCATACAGACAGGACACCTACGGCTTATTTTGCTGCATTGATCACAACTCTCGATGGATGCATTCAAAAGAAGGAGACTTCACTTGGAGATGGAGACGTACTACCAGCAGAACTGTATCTTCTTGCTCTAGTCGCTCCCTTCGTCCCCCCGCCAGTTATCCAGACCAATCTCAATACACTTCTCTCTCTGACCGCACCACTTTTTCCTGCCTTGATGGCACATGCCCCTCCGCTGAGGTCACAGTTGACTCTGTACAATGCTGTGTTCAGAGCTCTTGACAAATCGCAACTGGACATCTCTACAGTCCGCCAATCATTTGCATCTATACTGCAATTATGTCTGGATCCTCGACCAAAAGTGCGCAAGAAAGCAGCTGATATTGTAAAAGATGTTCTTTCCTTCCCACCAAGTCCTTTGATTCGGCATCCTTATGCTCAGCGGGTGGCTGAGTGGGCTCATATTGCGCTTCAGCAAGCAAGCTCTGGTGCCCTCCCGAAATCAAAATCATCTGGAAAAGGGTCCGATACCTCAGCTGCAGAAACAGCTATCCATCTCCTTGCATTCTTACGCCCCGTACTTCCAAATCTTCCCCTCGATGTATGTTAAATAACAATATTTGAATCACCGCCTGCTAACATTAATAATTGCAAAGACTATTCCACCCATCACCACCACACTCTTGACCCTTCCACGATTAGGAAACCCGTACCTCTCCCAGGCTGCATACTCGATTCTTTCCGATCTTTTTACTGCATCTACTACGACCGGCACTGCCAGTGCAATCGAACAAATCCCAGCCGTACTAAATGCCATCCTGGAATCCCCGCCAGCAAAAGCCGATAATTCCATCTCTCCATCTTGGATTCGTGTTCTAGGAGATGCAATGTTCGCATATCATGTTGCAGACGCATTGGCTTGTGCCGCCGAGTTAAACAAAGTATGGAAGACAGTGTGGTCTTACTTTGAGACGAAGCACCCACCAACCCGTAAAGCTGTTGCGGAATCTCTGGCTTTGCTGACACGGTGTATCACGTCTTCTATCATTCAAGACTCCATTTCTGACAGCGAAGCTGGCAAATCGCCTCTGCGAAGCATCATCTCGCAAATAACGAAAGCCCTAGACTCCCTGGCCTTTGCATCTGCCATGCAGGAGCTTCTCTCTGTAATTTCAGCTCTTGTGTCAAATTTAGGCGTTCGCGTGGACCCTGCGAAGTCTACTACTGCTACAGAGGCTTTACTCATGCCTCTAGTGTCGAAAATCGCTGATCTGCGGGTTCAAAAAGGCTTTGAGCACAAGGAGGCTGCTGATGTCGTGCTCTCAACGGCTATGCGAGTAGTGGGTCCCGCTGTGCTTCTTGCAGCCATTCCTCTGAATCTAGAGCCCTCGGATCGGTGAGTCATGTTGAAGCGGGGAAAAGAACTGGAGCTGAATATTTATCTTTAGTCAAGCAGGCAAAGAACCACGCGCGTTCCTTTTACCTATGCTCAACCAACCCCACCCATCGCTTCTCGGCCATTTCGTTTCATACTTTGTGCCCATGAGCGAGCGGATGTTTAATTTGCAGCAAAAAGCCGATAGCGAAGGAAGGCAATCGGAGGCAAAGGTGTGGAGTGTGCTTGTCGCTCAGATATGGACTGGATTTGCGGGCTATTGCCATGCACCGCCTGATATCAAAACGGTACGTGTGGCGCTCGTATGAAGGCTTTTATATTGATGGACATTGTTTTAGGCCCTTACACCAGCATTTTCGCAACTCCTTTCTCAGCTACTTTATAGCCAGCCTGATCTTCGGCCACCTGTACTAAGGGGCCTGAAGGCTTTGATAGAGTCCAACAAGATTATCGCATCTCAGGTCGACATAGACATGGGAGAGTCCTCGAGATGCGATAACGCAATTACCCCCGAACAAGCTTCCCAGAACCTTACTTTCCTCAAGACTCAAGTAGAGAGTTGGTTTGCTGTATTCTTCAACGTCTTTGGTAGCGTGGATAGGGATAATCGTGGCATGGTGGGCGACGTCATCGATGTTTGGGCTGGACTCGCAGAGAAGCAAGACATTGCAAAAGCCTATCGCAAAGTCGTCGATCTTTTCCGTCAAAGCCTCCAACAATCAGATAACGGGAATACCATTGCAATGACGCAAGACCTTCTAATCCTCCTCCTTCCCTTCCTTGACGCGCAAGACGTCGCCGCTCTGTTCTCGACGTGCCTCGTGCAGGAGGTGCTGTGCCACAAGGACAATGGCGTGCAAAAGCGTGGTTACAAGATTCTAGCGAAGCTCCTGGAGAACGGCAAAGTAGAAGAGGATGCGCTTCAGACTTTCCAACGTCTGGATGAGCTTTCTGTTGGGCTTGCACCTGCTGCGAAAAAAGATCGGTTTATCTTGCTTTCTCTGCTGATACTTCGGGTTCCTAGCGAGTCTTTACACATCATCCCCTCCCTTATCCCAGAAGCTGTCTTGGGTACGAAGGAGCCATCAGAGAAGGCTCGGTTAGCAGCTTTCGAGCTCATCGTTGCTATGGGCCAAAAGATGAGCCAGGGTGGTGTAGTGAAGAGGAGCATGGTAGATGGAATGGATGAGGATGGTGCTGAAGGTGCGCCGTGGTTGCACTGCAAATATCAGCTATTGACACTCTCTGCAGCACAAGCAAGCATCAACGAGTACATGACCATGGTTGCAGGAGGCTTAGCAGGCGCTTCACCGCACATGATCAGTGCCACCGTAACTGCTGTCTCCCGTCTCGTTTTTGAGTTTAGGGGTAAGTAAGTTGACGTCGTGACCACAACCCATCTAACGGTTTGGGCAGAATCCATCGATGCCCAGATGCAGACAGAGATCTTCACGACTCTTCTCGTTTTCCTCTCCTCTGCCAACCGCGAGATCATCAAATCTACGCTCGGGTACATCAAACTTGCGATCCATACTTTGCCTATTGAATTGCTACGACCACATCTAAAAGAACTCGTCCCTGCACTCCTCGCCTGGTCTCACGATCACAAGAACCATTTCAAGGCAAAGGTCCGCCATATCTTCGAGCGGATGATCAGGAGGTTTGGGTGGAATGATGTGTATCAAGCAGCGGGTGAGGATCAGGCTGCGAAGGTGCTGGTAAATATCAAGAAAAGGAAGGAAAGAGCTAAAAGGAAGAGAGCTCGGGAGGACGATGACGAAGAGGAGGAGGTTGGTTTTCCTGAGCGTCTATCATTTACTATCGCTGATGAACTTATCCAGGCGGTTAAAGGAAAGGTTCCCACAGGCAATGCCTTTGAGGACGTCTTGTATGGCAGTGAAAGCGAGTTGGACGACAGTGACGAAGAGGAGCAGGTATCTCGACCCATGGCGGGACCGAAACGGAAGGGAGTTGAACAGGGAGTGCGTCTGCGGGTGGATGACGACGAACCGATGGACCTCTTGCAGGGTGTTGCATCACGATTGACTAGTGGGTGCTCATCATGTGCTTGCATCTACATCGTTTACCTCTTTACAGATGCCCAAGCCAACCGACGCCGCAAACCGGGTCAAGAGGCAGGCCGCTTCAAAACTGACGCTGATACTGGAAAGATTGTTATCAACGAGGACGAAGAGTCTGACA